>CM033642.1:241528713-241721569 GCA_019512145.1 Engystomops pustulosus | reverse complement strand
GGCTTAAGTCGAGACTGTCTATTTTATCATTGTAACCCCAACCAAATTTCTTTTGGTCTCTGTGACATTTTTGGGTTTAAAACTTTTGGGTTGTTATAAGAACCAGGAGTAACAATAAAGCTTATTGGCAGACACCTGTGATTACTGTTACAGCTGATCATTGTAGCCTGGGGCTAAAGTACAGTAAATTACCAACATCCAGAGATCCGTCTGTAACTATGGATCGTCTGTAAATCGGGTGTTCCTAAGTCGGGGACTGCCTGTAACTGAAAAATCGTGCTGTGTCCCAAAGGTGAAAATGAGCTGGGTTCTTAAGGGGTTCATCTTATAGCTATTTAAACATACTAAGTAATAGTTCTTATAACATAGACCTTTCTCTATCGCAGCTGACATTGCCTGGAAAATAAATCATTAACAAGTTAATTCCCATTTATAATTTTCAGGTTTATTTTATGGTGGAATTTATGTTAGGTTAACACATGATTTGCACTGTGGATTTTTTTTTTGCCTCTTTGCCACTCTGCTGGTCTTTTAGCTCCCACACATCTATGATGCTCCTAAAAATAGTTTTACCTCTTGCCCCATTAACAACTAAGTGAAAGCGCCTGTTTTTTATACTCTTATGTTGATTTCTTTCCACCACACCTCATAGAAAAAGGGCCATCCACTCCCCCATGCATCTTGGTTTCAATATATTTTTCTCCTTGATATCTTTTCCACAACTCTGCAACAATGAGCACCACAAAGCGGTCCTCCCGAGGCCTGGGGAGAAAGGGGGAAACTCCTCACTGGCCACAAACCCCTGGGACATGGGACCTTCAAACTGGAGACAGGTAAACTTTTCATCTACTTTTCTTTTTACTAAAAAAACCTGATTTTCTTATAAAAACTGTGTTGGCATGTGCTATATGTGTCTATGGGGTCATAGGGGAGACAGAACCTGGGGTTCTGGTGAACGAGTTCGGTGACTAGTTTTTTCATTAGAAGGTGTCGGATAATTCCTTCTGATAGGTATGCCATGGTTGAGACATCATGAGCTAAGATAGAAACTCATGTCGTACACGATGGAATCGCTTTACAAACAGTAACAAAAAAAAGTTAGAAGCATAACTTCTGTTTTGTTTACTTTCACTTTTTCTAATTTTGCTTGTTCTGCATCGCACATCACGCTCTGCTATGGGCAGCCTGGCCTGTACAATGGGAGTCCTGGGCATCCCCTAAAAAAAACCTCCATCATTATATCTTATAGCAGTTAATCAACCGAAGGAACTGCCCCCAGCTCCCCTTGCCTCGAGCCTTACTCCTGCAATTGATGAAATTGCCACTGATCCGCAAAACTATCCTGAACCCCAAGGCCTCACCAGAAACAGTCTTTTAATTCAACATACAACTTTATAATTTTTTCTGACAAATGGGATACTACTTATCGGAGGAAGCGCACACCCAGATATTGTCCCTATAAAGTTCTCATATATGTTCACAAATGAACACAGTGGGGTGCGCTCAAACGCTTTCAACTCCTAGCTAGATCGCAATGGTGAGAGAAAAAATGTATTTGGCATCCGAGTTGTTGGAGAGTATACAGCCGTTATGTTTCACTCCCTTTTAAGGTCAACAGTCCTATTCTGGTCTCACCTTGGTATCCCATAAAGAATAACGACTTCTACTTAGCGACCACCGTCCCCCCATAGATCTCATACATTACAATGACAACAAAACATTCAACCCGTGTCTATGTTTCTACCCCTGTAGCGGCCTGCAAACAAATTCACCTCCATTGCTGTGGCTTTTGCTCATAAGACCTCAAAGACAAATCTAGCCTAAGCAGCTTGACAGGGGTAACACATCTGTTAACATACGGGTTATGGGTGCCCAGTGCTGGACCTCGGCAACCACCAAGGAAGTGCACCTGTAATGCTTACAGTGCACTATTCCCCCACTTCTAGTGATTTCTAGTTTCATTACACAGTATCCCATTCTGACACCAGTCTGCAAATGGTTTTTTTCCAATAGAAAAAGGGAATGACATTGTGTATTAAAGGACTAACCGAATAAATATGGAAAAACAAAGAAACATTTATTGATACTTGATCTGTGCAATGAGAGCTGAAATTAGTAAAAAATGGGTTGTGCCCGAGTTCTGAAAAAAAAACTAGGGTGGCTGGGAGGGCGCTGCTTAAAAAATAAAGTCCTACTTACCTTCTGGATGCCCTCCGTATTCACTTCTGCTGGCCGCGGCCGGGCACACCTACCCGGCCCTAATACACAGCATTGTGATGTGGGCGGAGGTTGTCGGTATCCGGCCGAGCGGGTCCCGCGCTGCTCCGGCGGCCATGGTTTTTGTTTTCCATGCGCCCTGAAACCGGAGCGAACAGATCGCTGGATACGGAGGGCACCGGAAGGTAAGTCTGCCTTTATTTTTTTGAGCAGCGCCCTCCACCCTTATTTTTTTTTTTTCAAGAACTCGGACAACCCCTTTAAACTATATTCTGGGGAATCCTTACCCTTCGTCCAAGAGGGGCCAGGCCTCAGAATCAGCACTTCACGCTGGACACAGTTCCGGCCAAGCCTAAATATACGAGATGATAGAACCTTGAGTCTTTATAATAAATCTCAGTGGGGTGTGGACCTCCTGTTAAGATAAACCTAGCTAATAGATCACATCCTGTCAATTCTACTTGCTTATTTTCCTAAAATATACTGTAATAGAAACAATGAACTCAAGATGGCACCGAGATCTTAGACCGCACCTAAAATTTTGAGGCTAAAGTGTGGGTGTGAAGTCAACGTGCGACAGCAGGGAAACTCTCCAATCAAGAGACTACATGATCTGGGAACCCTGATATATGATGATTTGTATCCTCCTCCGTTTCATCTTTTCTCTTGCTTTTCTATGTAGACTTGTGAAACCAAATAAACTTACGCGGTGCAGATTTGCCACGGGCAATGGCATGAGTGAGACTTGAATCAGCAGTTGTTTGAGTCATTCCTTACAATATGCTTTATTGATTGGAAACACATGGCTAACGAACACTAAAAGAGGATATCTTAAATCCTACCCTAACACTCCTAGACAGGAAGGTCAGCTAATGATAAGAACAGCAGTGTAGTGGGGGCTTCCCAGAGTGGCCAAATGGCTATGCAATAAAAAAGAACATGAGGAGGGTCAACACTGACCAATGTATAAATCTATCTTACAGTACAGGGTGTTCACACAAAAATGGGTTATGCACATGTCAGCAAACCAGTCAAGTGACAGTATTAGCAGATTCTACTTCATGCATATTACATTGATAAGAAAATAATACATCAACCCTGCTACTCCAGGGTCATTAAATTTAGAAGGAACAAGTTTGTTCTCATTCAACAATACAGAAGAGTTCTCTTGAGAGTGGTTTTATATTTAATCGGAGTCCATAAAAGAACGTAGACCTTGACCTGCAACTTCTCAGGCGTTGACCCTGACGTCAATGAATAATTTTATGGCAATAAGACCAGAACCAAGAACAGAAGTTTTCTCACTTTTCCATCACACCTCAGCTGAGGTCCTCCAGGATCATCATCAGACGTAAGGGATTTGCGGAGATATTACAGAGGTTTTATTTCTACTTTATTTCCTTTCGTTCCGTCAAATTCTACATTAGTTTACAAAGCAGCAATTTTGTTTGCCACTTTCTTAGGTTTTTCTTAGTTTTGACAAAATAATTATTGTGGGTTTGTCAAGGGTAGAAAGATATGATCTCTAGGATTAAAGTTACTTGTAATTTTTTTTTTCGATCTACAACTAAGGCACCCGTGCCATAGGTTAGTCATCACTGCTCTATGGAATCTTTTCCAAGATTTACTCTGACATTGGTTTCCAAATTTGGGGATTTGGCTTTAGATATTTTTCCAACGTTCATTGCCGAGTCTCCTGAGTAGATCGTGGTAGGTGGACAGAGTTAGAACAATCTAGTTCATAGATAAACGGCAGTAACTTGACAAGCACTTTTTTTTTAAAACTGAACACTTTTTAAAATATATTTCCTACAACACTGCCATTTTATATCACAGAAGTTGTTTATATTGTTAAGAAGGTTAAACCATGTGAAAACCATGTAAACATTTAAGTACAAAGTATTCAAAGTGGGAATATTTCAACAGGTTAATTTTATGGCTTTTAATTTTTAGTAGCAGTTTTTTGTCAGAAAGTGAGACCCTTGCCAGAAGGTGAGAACCCCAACTGTTTTCTAATATTACACTCAATGGGGGTCATTTCCTAAGTGCCTGATTCGCGTTTTCCCGATGTGTTACCCGAATATTTCCGATTTCCCCTGAATCGCCTCGTTATTTTGGCGCCACGATCGGATTGTGGCGCATCGGCGCTGGCATGCATGCGACGGAAAACGGGGGGGCGTGGCCGAACTAAAACCCGACGGATTCGGAAAAACCGCCGCATTTAAAACAAAAAATGTGTTGCGGAGCTTGCACTTGCCTTCACTAGGTATAGGCCGGTGAACTTGAGCGCGTTCCGATGCTTTTCAGCGCAGCAGCACCACCTGGTGGACGTCGGAGGAACTACTTTAATAAATCCCGGCCGGACCCGAATCCACCGTAGAGAACGCGCCACTGGATCGCGAATGGACCAGGTAAGTAAATTTGCCTCAATATGCAGTAAAAATTAAGATTAAGATTTTCAAGATCTGTCACAAAAAAATAATTACATGTAATACATGTAATATTTTTAAAATATTATCGATTTATTTTATTTTGTATTCTATCACCAACTCGACCAAAATTTGTTAAGCACAGACATTTTATTCTAGATTTTCAATTGATGTAAAGAATTAATTCATTAACAAAAATTAGCATTCTGATTTTATTTGGGGCTATTAATGGGAGCAGAACATACACAAAACGATATTTCCATGATAATTGAGTTTTCCCATTGAAACATTTTTAAATCGTAGAATTTAAAGGTAATGTACCATAAAAATCCATCACAATAATCCAGGGACACTTACTCAAAGATCCAGGCATTGTGAGTGAGGGAATCTTATATTTGTTATCCATGGCCTCCTTCCTTCTAAAATCAACTTTTAAAATTATGGTAATTATGGTGATCTGGCTTTACAGGCTGTTACACTGTCCTCTGACTCATTATCATAATTTAAAAGTTGATTTTAGAAGGAAGGAGGCCACAGAAAACAAATCTAAGAATATTACCACAGTCACGGTGCCTGGATCTATGAGTAAGTGACCCTGGTTTATCATGATGGATTTTGATGGTAGCTTTCCTTTAAGGTTAAAAGTAGAGACTTTTTTTGTATGGAATAACATCAAAGAATATCCTGGGTGGTAACTAATCATTTTAGCACCAAAGATATAATAGGCATTAATAATGGCAATGTTGTTCAGAATATGAACTATATATATAACTCTTAATGGGAACTTGTCACCACATTTTTCACAAATACAACTAGTGACCTAAAGCCCTATTAACTAAATGCCACCCGTCTTTTAGCTAAACGTTGTTTCCCTCTTATCAACATAAAATCAACTTTGTTCTTTTATCTGACATGCAGCTCGGTGTCAAAGAGGGCATGGCCTCCTTGGCTGGGTCCATCACCTCCTTCCCATGTCCCATGCCTTTTCTTACCATTCAGTACTTCATGTGATGTGACCTGGGTGATGTCATATAATTGTCCTTTATCTCCTAATATTTGCAAAATCTACCCCGTGTATGTATCTGGTCACATGAAATCACAACATGCATCCATGCACCTTTAATCCTCTCCATGCCTCCATGGAGGCATTCTGTTATTTCATGGAGTAGATTTTACAAATGTTAGGGGGTAAAGGACCTTAGATGACATCACGCTATCACATGATATGAAGTGCTGAATGATGTAACAGAGCTATCTCTCAATGCTCTAGCAAGGCATTTTTTAAAACATTTCATAGTATTTCCTATAGAGCTGTATATGTATGTAGTTGGAAAAGCAGACAAGAGACAGCAACCAAAAAATTACCAGTTATTAAATAAGATAATGTACGCAGCTCAGGGTCCTGGTGTGTAGGATCCAAAGTCCAATATAGGAAGGAAAAGCATCCAATATGATGAAAAAGGTGATAAAACTTTATTCACACAAGCATTGCTTGACAAAAATTCATGGCGAATCGAAACGTTGCAGTTTTTTCATGCCTGTGTGAATAAAGGTTTATCACCTTTTTCATCATATTGGATGCTGTGGCCTTTTCCTTTCTATATGTATGTAGTTGAATATAGGCAGCCGGTCCCTGGTATTGATAGCAGTAAGACTTGTTAATCAGGACTACAGAGGAAGGACACTGCATATACAGGACTCACCCTTAAGGTTTGACTTTTGTAACATTGCAGCCTTGGAAAGGAACCATTTAGGCATAAGATGCTTTTCAAACTTTGTGTTTATTTTGGATGTTTTTGAATCTATGGTCACATGTAGTTTCTGTAGCAGTTACTTTAGCCAACAATGTCATTTTGATAATGTTTTGATCCTCTATAGAGACACATGCTTTTATAGTCTATTTTTCTGTTTCTCTTTTGGATGTTATTGTTACTATGGTTTGATATTGTTTGCTTATAGCTTTAAGTCCATCCTTGTATAGTTGTTTGTGGAAACAGCTTTATATCCCTTTTAACATCACCCATTGACGGAAATCTTTGATATCTATAGAAGATTCAGTAGCAGCTGCAATTATGACTACTCTATGAAACCATATCTTATTGTGTCTTATTAAAGCTGTCAAGAAAGATAATCAGATTGTGATAAATTTGGCATTTTCTACCTAAATACAGTCACAGGGTGTACAATTTGAATTTTCTTGTACAGTATACTTTATATGTAGGTTCAGGGGTAGGGAACCTCTAGAGTAGGAGTAGGGAACCTTTATGGCTGAGAGAGCTATGAACAGCACATGCCCACATGGGTAGCCACAGCACATGCCCACCAGTAGAAAGTCACAGCAAAAAAACAAATAAAAATGAATACTCACCTACCTGCTCTCCCTGCAGTCGGTTCCTCGTCACTCCCACTCTCTATGACCCAGTCGCCGCCATCGTGGCTTAGGCAAAGGAGTAGTGAGCCAGCATCACCTCCTCTCTATGACCCAGGTGCTATCACTTAAACAACGATGGCGGCAACTGGGTGGCACTAAGGACGCAGGTAGTGGTAAAATTGCTGCCTGTGTCTAGTGATTCAGTATCTTAGACGCACACATAGCACTGATCGCTTTTTATTAAAGATTCGCCTTCAAGCCAAATACAGCCATCAAAAGAGCCATATTTGTCTCCCCAGGCCATAGGTTCCCTACCCCTGGTCTAAAGTATCTGTTTTTTGTCATCCCTTATATATGATATATGGCTATCCATGCATTTCTCACTTTACTTAGATACAATATAGATAGTATTAGAGATAGATTAGAAATCTTCCATCTGATAAGCAGATAAGCGATAGTATCTCTTATACGCCATCCACTAAATACTATATATTGCACTGGGCAGCACACAGTGAAGTAATGTGTGCTGCCCTTCATAACACACTTCATAAAAAGTGTGCAGTAATACGTGAATCAGAACAGTTTTGTTGTCAGTGAATAGCACACACTGATACATAGATCTGATACACAAGCAGATAAGACGTAGGTTCTCTTATGTACAATCCACTAAATGCAGCACAAAGTGAAGTAATGAATTTTCCTATTTGTTTCTTCTAGCTCCACGTAAACATGAAGAAACTTCTCCTTTTAGTAACTGTACTTTTGCCTTTTTTTCATGAAATTACAGGTGAGTAATATATTAAAAAATGTATATGATTTTATTACTTTATATTGCATGTACTTAGCAATACTGGATTAGTTAATGGTGCAATAAACTGAATAATATCCAATAAGGGGCTGATGCACTGCCTGCTGTGTTCTCAGAAGTCTCAGGTAGTGGAACCTACCTTCAGTTTATGCCTGAACCTCACTGTGTGCGAAAGAATTACAGGCAGTCTGCAGGTTACGTATAAGTTAGGTTCCTTGGGTACTTAAGTTGAATTTGTATGTAATTTGGAACTGATTGTAGATCCAGACAAATTTTTTTTGTCCCAGTGACAATTGGATTTTCAAAATTTTTTGCAGTGATGGGACCAAGGATTATCATTAAAACTTTATTACAGACACCTTACAGCTGATCATTACAGCCTGGGAATAAAGTAACATCCAGAGAGCTTCACCAGAGGTCACAGGGGGCAGAGAGGTCTGTTTGGAACAAGGGGTCATCTGTAAGTAGGGGACTGGTCTGTACCGTATTTCACAAGTTCAGCACCCACTGTAGAAGGTTCAGTATGTTACATCATCTTCATGAATCTGGCAGCCCCTTCACTGCTCGGGCAGAAAGCACCATTTTTATTTTTGGTGCACATTCTTCATACTGCAGAATTGTGGGGCATGGTCCGACTGTGCATCAGAACACCCCTTTAGGTGCACATTTTCTCTTTCTTGTCGGACACATTGGGGCACGGCGCATTTTCGTCAGGTTTCCCGACTATTTCCGATTTGCACTGCATTTAAGTGGGGTTTTTGTCGCACTCGATCGGATTTTGGCGCAATCACGCCGACTTGCATGCAACACAAATCGGGGGCCGGGCCCGACGGACAACCGACTAATTCGGACTAAGCTCGGAATTTACAATTCAAATTGTGTCGCAAAACAATGCACTCACATACACCGGGAAGAAGAAGGTGAACTCCGGCGGACTTCAGCGGGGAAGCAAATGATGCAGGAAAATGGTTGCACAATCTTGAAGAATCGCGCCGGACTTCATTCTCGTCGGAGAACACACCTCGGGGATCGCGACAGGACCGGGTAAGTAAATCTGCCCCGTTGTGTTATATAATACCGTGAAACCCGAGAGCGGCTCATCATTGGAGTTGTTGGAGCTCACGGCCCAGGCCCCCTAAAAACAACTCAGATCACAGGGCCCGGTGTTGGTGTTCTATGAGCGCCAATGATGATCCGGCTCTGGTGATGTGGTATCTGTTTGGTCTGATGGGGAACCCTGTCCACACATTGATATCTTGCTATATAAGAAAAATCTTTAGCAGGTAAGAAGGTGGATCCAATTACTATGACATCTACATGTAGTTATAGGTAGGAAAGTTGCTCAAAATGTAAATGAGGATGAGACATAATTTGGTACTGCAGATGTATGTCGTCTATAATATTGTGATTATATTTGCTAATGATACTTTCTTGGTTGTCTGCAGGCAGTCTGAAGATCTTTTTGAACAATGCACTGTATGAAAATAAAACATCTCTAACCATCAGTGATCCTGCCATCATCCGCTGTGAAGTCGCTGACAACACTGAAAATGAGACCTTAATCTGGTACCGTGGGACCCTAGAAGTAAACATTAGCTCAGAAAACAGTGTGAACGTCAGTACTGTGTGCATCCCAGAGCTGACAGTAGAAGACAATGGAGTGAGCTTTACCTGTCTATTGAAGAGTAACACCTCCATCAAGCGGTCTCTGCAGCTGGATGTCCAATGTGAGTAGAGGCCCCACAATTATCTGGTCCAGTAGATACCAAACAATGAAGAATTGTAAGACCTCCTTTTTTCTGAAACACATTATTAATGTATAGACATCCAAAATGGAATGAGGCAGCACTCATCAAGTATAAAGGTGATCTTCATTCACCCATGGCAAAATAAGGTGCAATGTTTCAGCTCATCCATAGAGCCATTATCAAGCATGCTCCATGGATGAGCTGAAACCTTATGTTGCCATGGGTGAATAAAGATCACCTTTATACTTGCCGGAGTGCTGCCTCATTCCATTTTGGATATCTATACATTAATAATATGTTTCAGAAAAAAGGAGTGCTGCCTCATTGCATTTTCTTGGATATCTGGCTTACAAACCTGTGGGTCGGGTTTGTTGGAGGCGTGCACCCACCATTGGACTTGATTCACTATACTCGCTGTGCTGCTCCACGATCGGACTGTTTGTTATTAATGTATAGGATACACCTGGAGGTAATAAAGGCCCCAATGAAATAGACTCAACCCTGTCTGAATGTATGTATGTATGTATGGCTGAGATAATAAGATTTGACTGTGTAGTAGATGCACATAGTACAGTTCTGCACGATAAGTTGGTGCTATAAGAATAACGCAGATACTTTTTGTAAACTACTTTGCTATAACTAAAGGTACAAATGAATGTTAAAGGATCACCTTACCATATTTTATATGTTTCTGTTGGGATTGAAGCAGATCTTACAGATTAATATTCTGCACTATGTAATGACAATATTTCAAAGCTACAAATAGAACAAAATATTAAAATTATCTGAGGCCTCATGCACACAAGCATATTTTGGGGTTCCATGTATATGGGAGCTCAAACACATCCTCATGGTTACCACAGCTTGTGTACGGGCAGACTATTCCTGCTGTGTTTGCGGCTCGGGCAGTCTTTACCCTTGTTATTGGTGCTTAGAAAACTCTCTGCCTCCTGGACTTTATATTTCCAATTTTTATCCCAATTCCAACTGCCTGACCACAGTGTGGGGGCAGGCGGATTCCCTGGGATCTGAGTGGCTGGCTTGTAGTGTGGTCTGGCGCCAGAAATATGTCACAGTGGCTTGGTCCAGGAGAATAGGCCTCATCCATATTCATCAGGGCTAGTGGGTAGATGCAAGAAGAAGGGGAGGCAGCAGTATAGTGAGGGGTCACTCCTGGTGTGTGTAACAATAGATACCTGGGCAAATGATGAAGGGGAGGCCTGGGGTGCTAGCGGTAAGCCAGGAATCACTCTTGGAGAGAGAAATCTTGAACAAAAACTCAAAGCCTCTTTAATGGCACACAGTCAATTGTAGCAGCAGGTAACAGAATGTACTCTTTCCTGTCCGCAAGCACACACAAGGCGGTGGAATAGATTGGCTGTGGATCTAGAATGTGGAGCGTACCTCAACCCTATTCCAGTAGTTAGTGGTTGCCAATAGTAGGAGCCTGGATCGTCCCTGCTGCTTGGGCCACAATGTGGCAGTCTCTGTGGAATTAGCACACAAAGGCGCACATTTAATTCCCGGTCCCTGCGCGATCCCTGCTGTGTCGTGCCGCCCGAAGCCCAGATCTGCCCGATTCTGAAGATCATCGCCCTATACCTGCCTGTGTCTCTTCCCCTCTCATGTCCACCGGAGTTCACCTTCCTTTCTTTTCTCCTCGGTGTATTTAGTGCATGTCTTGCCACAAAATTGATTGTTAAATCTCCTGTGCAATCCCAAAGCCGTTGGAATGTCCATGCCTGCCCCCCTGTGCCCCCCCCCCGATTTGTGTTGTGTGAAAGCCGGTGCGCTTGCCACACCAAACGATTGCGTGCGTCACAATCACTCTCCTATTCTGGGGAAGTCCAGGGTACCAACCAATACCTAGTCGGGTGTTTTTATAAAGATGATAACCAATGTGAAAGGAGCTATAAAGGGGTAAACAAAAACCATGCACATTTACGGTGGGGGGCTGTAGGTGCACTATGAACTGGAGGTGTTATTACTATATTCTGGCAGTAGGTGGCAGCAAAGGATAACAAATAAGGGGAACTCCAGTATTACAGAGGTCGGATTCCTAAAGGTTAGAATGGGAAATATATAGGATGGGAAATATATAGTTTTTATATAAATGGTGTCCCTCACCAAAGTCCCGCACCTATGAATTCATATAGATAACCGCCCCCTCATCCCCATGAATTCCTGTATGTAGCCTTATTGCCCCCCATGTGTGCCCTTATGTTGTGGTGCCCCCCCCCCCACCCCCCCAGCTCTGGTCCCTGGCCGTCCACAGTATACCCTTGCTGGTGTGCCGACCTGGTATGTATGAGTGATGCATATTCAGAGAAAGTAAAACCTCTGACAGGAGTATGTGAACAAATTACTTACTGAGAATAAGCATGGTAGAGTAGAGAGAGGGTTACTGCTCGGCGTGTGGGGCTTTGAATGTGAGTGGAGCGGAATTTCAGCAGTCAGAAAGCGGGTGAGCGCACACAGACCCGGACATGAGAGCTGTAGAAACAGAAGGGGGCATGTATTATCATATCTGCACCTAAAAAATGCATGGATCTTTAGTTTTTTTGGGCGCTGAATTGTTGCTGATCTATAGTTTCTGACTATCCCGACTCCTCTGTCTTTTTTTGCCACAAGTGGGTGTGGCCTAACTTTTCCACATCATCCATCACATTTATGTGTATTTTGTCTGCATTTTTAGGCGCAATTTTTGGCACACAATAGACCAGGAAAAAAATGGTCAGAGCAAAATTAAGGCGCAGTCCATGTAAGATTTTGGTGCACATCTCATTGATGTCAGCATTTTTATAAGGCACGACTGATTATTACCGTCTACCCATTATTTACTACAGCCGTGTGCCATTTTAAAACATCAGGCTGTGCTTTCCAGAGACTGATCTCTGATGCCGACAGTCATGCTTGAGCCAGAATTAGTAAATCCCCCCCAGAATGTCAAAATGGATGTGACTAGAGATGAGCGAACACACTCGTCCGAGCTTGATGCTTGTTCGAGCATTAGCGTACTCTAAACTGCTCGTTGCTAGGACGAGTATTTCACTCGCTCGAGAAAATGGCATCTCCCGCCATTTTGATTTTTGGCGACCAGAAACAGAGCCAATCACAAGCCAGGAGACTCTGCAGTACACCCAGCATCATGTGGTACACTTACATGTCGATAGCAGTGGTTGGCTGGCCAAATCAGGTGACCCTGGGATAGACTAGCCGCTGCCCGCGCTGCTCGGATCATTCTCTGTCTGGATGCCGCTAGGGAGAGAGCTGCTGCTGCTCAGGGAAAGCGTTAGGGTGTTCTATTAGCTTACTGTTAGGCAGGAGTGATTCTACAAAGTACTTGTAAAAGCAGAGACAGAAGAATATAGAGGAATAGTAGAGCACCCGTGTGCCTTCCTGTGCCCCTGGTGCCCGACTGCAGTGTCTGTGCCCCCTCTCCTGACCTCCAGCTTCTCCACACTTCCGTCTCAGTCTTACAATTCTGCACCTTGCCTTGGCCACCACCTCTGGTGGAAATCGGGTACCACTTAGACTCCGCTCCCAGGTGGCTTACGTCATCGTTTGCGGTGGTAAAGTGCAGGGGCTGTAACTTGAGGAGGGTGCAGAGGTTGCGATCGCACCTGGGCCCAAGAGGTTTAGGGGGCCCTTATGGTGTCACTTTCCCATATGAGAAGACTAGTACTATAAACCATACATTATAGTCGGGGCCCTGGCACAGACTTTGCACTGGGGCCCATCAGCCTCTAGTTACGCCACTTGTACAGTGGGTCCACTACCCCTGATCCTGACAGAGGTCCAATGGTCTACTTGTTACCACTGTATTTGGGTGGTATATTGCTCCTTCGTATAATAATGCAGAACTAATGTTGACATTGTATGAAGCAGGGAACTTGTTTGGTTGTTTCTTTTGTAGAAAAAACTCAACAAAAAAAAAGCAACCAATGCAAACATCTGGGTGCGGGGCTTTGCACATTTACATAAACGTTTCCAGTGATCAGTTATGAGCAACCAGTGTTTTTATTTTTCACATTTACAGTAATGCATATAAGGCCAAGCCCCTCCTGGTTGCGGTTGGATTGTGTTTCTAAACACAATCCCATCTGAACGTGTGAATGCTTGGTCCTGCTTATGAGGAGTGTTAATTGCTGATATCAATTTGGAACAAAAAATTGTGGGTATATAGAGATTCGTGCACACAACCGTGCGCTGTACTTGGGGCACAAACAAGGGTCCTCTGGACTGTTGTTTGCAGCCCAAGTCTGAAGTCTGTACACATGCCAAAGACAATGTTAAAAGACTACCCGGGCCACATATATGGCCAAGAATAGGACATGCTCCATAATTTGCGGCCATGGAATCCAGGGCCATATGTTACATAGAAATATGTTACACTGCCATACAGCTGTATAAAAACATGGCTGTATCACAGTAGAAAGCAATGTTTATGGCATGAGGCCTTAGATTGCACCCTCCACCTCTTGTGAAGCAACTGGTACTGTAAAAAGTCAATGTTGCAGCTGGGTCTTATGTTCAATTGTGTATTCGCCAGTGCCTGTAAAGCAGTCCCATCCACATATGGCTGCTCATGCGGATAATCCCTGCTTGCGAGTCCACACAACTGTTCAGTTCTGGATGGATGTTCCCATATAAATGCTGGTGCTTGAACATTTTCAGAAATATCAGAAAAGACTATGGGCAGATTATATCACTGCAGTGTCGGCTCTGCTGCATATCAGGGAAGCAGGAACCCTGTGCTTCATTTCTATGACTGATTACAGTGTGAATACGTAATTCATTAACATCACAGACCATAGATATATTAAATCTTCATTTTTATGTATAAATTAATTCCAAGACACAAAAGGCATGAGTACATCACCATTCTTCGGCTGAATATGCCATAGGCCATATATAAGTACATGCTAAATTTCCATGGCTTCCACTGAGATCACGGAGGAGGAGGTTTCTTCATCTTCAGTCTGGAAGGAGGGCATAGGATGGGTTAGTAAAGAGAGAGTTTACATTTCAAGCAGTTACTGAGCATGATAGACTTACCTAAAGAGATGGGCTTTAAGAGCATGTTCGAAACTACTCTGGAGGTTGGGTATTACCAACAGGGGGTGGTAAACTTAGCAATCCTGGGTGTGTCAGTTAGTTGGCTGCAAGTGAGACAATGGTCGACATGTATTCTGCAGGTCATAAGGGGGTGCAGTAAGTCTTATGCGGAGATTGGGGCAAAGAAGGGGCAAAGGGTAAATGGACTTGCTTTTGGTTAATAGATATGAGCACTGACGGGCAGCTGCTTCTGTAACTTCTAAACCCCCTCCGTGAGTCTTATACACAGACCTGTTCCGTGTTCTTATCCTGAGCCCAACAGGAATTTCTCTCCTCTTCTCCTCTATTCTGCTGCAGGGGCTTTCATTAGTAGGAGGCAGCGTCACTGAAGATGCTGCCACCTACTACACAATAAGAATCTCTTCTCTACAGTAGAGGAGAGATATTTATTGTACTTGCTGAACGGATCTCTGAGGATCAGCTCACGCACTTCATGGTAGGCCCTGACTGACAACATGGGTGGGCCCCACTAAGTGCATTGGCCCGGAGCAACAGCTCCCATTGCCCCCCTGCTAGCTATGCCCCTGGCTTTAATGGATTATTGTTAGCAATGCATAAAATCAGATGTGACGGGAGCCATAATCCGGAATCTCAGTGCAGAATGGTCGGTGACAATCACAGTCACAGTGTGAACTCATGATCCTTGCGTTTAAACCTCTCAGCTATGACTTGCAGGGGATGTTCTGAGACGGCTTCTCTCCTATACACTATGTAAGCTACAAATAGGGTTCATGGTCCTAAAAGCTGCTTATTCTAGTCTATGGCACCCACCAGCACCCCTGCTACATGGATCATCTCACTTGATGTAGAGCCAATTGGCAGTTGCAATCAGTTTTATTTTCTTTAAGCACGCAAATGCCAGAATTTTTTTTCTTTACTGGGAGATTATGAATTCTAATGAATATTCCTTGTGCCGGAAATTTTATCCCACTGTTTGGATTTGTTGTGTATTAAAACAGCCACTGAAACACATACAAAGAAAATCCTTGCACTGCTGTTTCATAATGTGTGACCATTGGAGAAGATTTGGAAATACTGTCTAATGGCTCCGCACACATTAGATGAAAATTAGCCAAAGTGATTGTACTCATATTGGTCTATTGGTTGCAGTTGCCAAATTATCACTGGGATTTACTAATGAGGGACAGACAATAAATAAAAACAAACACCCCAACCTGGCGAATTTGCTAAAGCTGAATTCTACACCAGACTGGACCATGTGTAGAATTGACCCCAGTGTCCGATATACAAAAAGGATAAATACTTCCCATAGTGTGTATTTATTGCATCTAATTTCCACTATTTTGTGTATATGATGTCTTGGAAATGTTGAGGCTGATGTCACACATTTGCTTTCTGCTTCCATTATTCCTACCTTTGTGTTTTAGCACCTTAAATGCCTTATATTTGTCGCTTATTGCTCTGCTTACAGTACTAGTTAACCACACTGGCTTTTTTTTTTGTTTCTTCAATGCTTTTTCCCATATCCGTGTCTTTTTCACAGACCTTTTTAGAACATTTGTGAAAATGGCCCATTTTTTTAGGTGCTTTTGTCTTTGAGAACATTGTCCCAGTTTATGCCTATAAGGTTCTCTCTTAGCTGCTGAAAATTTTCCCTCCATAAGTTAAGCGTGTGTGTTGCTCCCCTACTAAGCGTTTTAGTAAAGCTTAATATAAAATCAGTAGTATTGTGGTCACTATTACCCAGGTTCCCCCCAACCTGTAATTTTGATATTCGATCTGTTGGTTAGCATAAGGTTCAGAAGTTCCCCCCTCCTGTTGGCTCCAGGTCTAGTTGCGACAGTCTTTTGTTGTTGACAAGAACCTGCTGCCTTTGAAGGACCTGCAGGTTTCTGCCCCCCCCCCCCGTCAATATCTGTGTAATTGAAGTCCCCCCATGATAAGTACTTCACCATCCTTTGAGGCCCCATCTATTTGGCTTATCATCAGTTCCTCTTCTGCCTCCATTATATTTGGAGTCTTATAACAAACCCCTAGTAATATTTTACTATTCTTTTTTTTCCCTGTATGTTCACCCATGCGGACTCCACATTTTAATTTTTGTCACTGATGTCATCTCGCAGGACGGGCTTGAGGCAAGATTTTACATAGAAATAAAACCCTTCTCCTTTTTTATTTATACAATCATTTTCTAAAAAACATATAACCATCTATAGCAGTGATGGCGAACCTATGGCACGGGTTCCAGAGGCGGCACTCAGAGCCCTTTCTGTGGGCACCCGTGCCATCGCCCCAGCACACCAGACAGGACTCAAAGTATCTTCCTGCAGTTCCAAGCAACTTAAAAGATGCGACTTTCAGTCATATTTTGATACTTACTTCGCTACTTGGGACTGTAGGAAGAGGGAGAATTGGACAGGGTCGAATTATTATAGGACCTCCTGCTGGCCCCACGATCCTGTGTACAGAGGGAAACTGGAAAGAAGCTAAAATGATGAAAATTTTCCATCTTTCTACTGTGTTGCTGTCCTCAGGAGGCCAATATGATTGAAAGTTGTTGAACAGGGAGCAATAAGTTACTGTTTAATTTTTGGTTGGCACCTCGTGATAAATAAGGGGGGTTTTGGGTTGCAGTTTGGGCACTCGGCCACTAAAAGGTTCGCCATCACTGATCTATAGTAACAGCCCAGTCATTGCTACTGTCCAGCCATGTCTCGCTGATACCCACTATATCATATTTGGTCTTCAACATTAAGAGTTTGCGAGGCTTCTGGCATTTGTATACATACACTATATGGTTATACCTATCCTTCTAACTTTGGTTCTTATTCCCTAATCTTATCCCCCCCCCCATCCCCCATGTACCATGACTATTCCCAGTTCCCTATCTACACTGTCTTCTTTCCCTGTACAAGTAGTTGCCCTCCCCCCAAGTTTCTAGTTTAAACCCTTAAGGACACAGCCAGTTTATATCTTATAGTAAAGCATTGCTGGTGTGTGTGCTTTATCTGCTGACATGCTGCATCCCCCTAATACACAGAGACACAGTCATCAGCTACACAAGTACCTGACATGTTCTGCTATACACATGTGTGATACACAGACATCAGCTACACAAGTACCTGACATGTTCTGCTATAACGTGGCTGCCGGGAGCTGTTGTATCTGTCCTATACACACACAGGCTGCAGGGGGCGTCAGCACCAGGAAGCATTATACAGCCTCACACCATTATACAGGCTGTCAGTGAAGCATTGGGGGGGTGTGGCTGTACCTCCCACTCATGAATAAGCTGGACAGCTTGAATATGCTAATGACTCATTGGACATTTCACAGGTCATTTGCATACAGCTTTAGGACCTCATTGCTTAGATTTACAGGCATGTAGAGGGACAATGAAGGGATAGAGGCAATGCTTTCTAATGGCAGTTTATGAAAATATATTTAGTTTAGGGGGGTTATTTTGCAAGTTCTCTTTAACGCTCAGCCTCATTTTTTACCAAATTTGAAATGATTGCATTTTCAGGCAGATAGACTTACCACCTAAATAAGTTGCTGAATTACATTTTCATAATTTTTGAAATGTCTGGATAATTTATTTTGATGTCACGTGGCTTACAAATCAAATCTCGATTTTTTGTATTTTCAGAATTGACTATTTTGGGGATAAACACTGTTTTGAATGAAATTTTACATATTTAACATAAAAAAATCCCTATAGAATCAACCCATTTTCTAATCTGCACCCCTTGGGACAGGCTGTATACTACAGGGGCTGGCTGGTTGTATACTACAGGGGGCTAGCTGGATGTATACTACACCCTCGGCTTATACTCGAGTCAATAGGTTTTCCCATTTTTTTTGTGGTAAAATTATGGGTCTCGGCTTATACTCGGGTCGGCTTATACTCGAGTATATACGGTACTTACCTTCCGGTGTCCCACGCTGCTGTCGCTCTCATTACTCTCGGACAAGCCCTTTAAATTGCATCATGAGAATATTCGGGAGAGGGGGGGGGGGTCTCATTATGGACCATCAAGGACTAGTTACAAACCTGTATCCTTGGAGGACTTAAAGGGGAATGCCCATTTCAGCAAATAAAAGTTATTGTCTGTATAATGAATAGTTCTGAAATTTACCAATATTCTTTCTTTATGAATTCCTCACGGTTTTCTAGATCTCTGCTTGCTGTCATTCTATGGAAAGCTCTAGGTTTACTTCCAGTGGATAGAAATCTGACCATGATCACACAGGTGCACCAACCGTTCGATCACACAGCTCTGATTACTCTCTATTATCCTAACGAGCCGTGCACCTGTGTGACCACGGTCAGATTTCTGTCCACTGGAAATAAACATAGAAGCTTTAAATAGATTTACAGCAAGGAGAGATCTAGAAAACCGTTAGCTATAGATACAGAACGTATATTGGAAAAGTCTATAGTTTTTCATCCTGCAAACAATAACATCGATTTGCCAAAATGAGAATTTCAAAGCCTATTGATTTCAATCGACACAATGAAATGCCTCAATTGACCTGTAGGGGCGCTGCAATTAAAATTAACACTTGCTCTAAAATCCCTTTAAAGATAAACTGATCGGGGGGGCGTGGCCTGATGCCGAACTAGGAGGACGTGCGCCGCGGAGCTCCCGGGACCCGGCACCCTATCACCCTTCCCAGGCAGCCATCCTCCACCTGTACCCCCTCCAGCCTGCTCCCCGGTGCCGCGGGTACCTGCCTCAACACTCCGGTGCCGGTATCGCGGAGGTCTCCGGCTCCGCGCGGCCCCCCCGCACTCCAGCTCCTGCAGCTCCCACGTGCCCAGCGCGGCGGCGGGACCGTAGCCGCCCGACTGTAATAGGACTGTCTACATTCTTTAACCACTCTGCAGATAAAGCTCTTTTTCTGAAAAATTATGTAAACAATAAAACAAAAACCATGAGAAAGAGAAGACTGATGCACACAGTAAGGCTACACGTGCACAACCATGTGTGCCTTATGGGCTAAAATGGAGAAAATTGATCCCCAGTTTGTGGCCCGTTTTAGAGTTGTGGACATTGTCCATGTCCATAAGTAATGAGCGGCCTCGCCACAAATCAGGGCAGGAGTAGGACAGTGTGGTGAGAAAAGGCACATGCTCCATGCTTCAACACACCATGACTGTGCACAATTGACCTCAATGGTTGTAAATTGGCTGCCTTTATGTGGCTTCTTCACATTCCCCAAACGCTTGCGTGCATTAGGCCTTAGCTATATGAACCAGCAGCCATACAGGATTTGAGGACATAGGACAGACTGTGATGTCATAGTGCATGACCCCAGTAGGATCCAGAGGAGTAATGTAAGCTAGTGCAGAGCATTTGCTTGTACCTGGGCCTAGCACTCTTATTAAAAACGGATCACAACCCCATGAAACTGAATAAATGAAAAAAATAATCACCTATTGGCAACCATAGAGCAACCGTAGTGCATTGTCTATAGTGCTGGTCTCTTCACATTTAGTTTCCTGGGGTTTTATAACCCTAAAAACCCTTTTAAGGTGAGTACAGTCAGGCTTTCAGTTGCAACTATTGACAGTGAAAATTGTGGTCTGATTTTTTACTACAATTTTTTTTATTAATTGAGGGATATATATCACGAACAAACACATACAAACCGGACTGAAATATTAAATTGTGGGTGTACATATAAGGTGGATCCAAGTACTATGACATTGGCCCAATATGTAAATGAGATGAGATAAAGTTACTAGTTAGATCGGTGCTGTAGTAGGATGTCATCTATAATAATGTCATTATATTTGCTGATGACACTATCTTGGTTCTCTGCAGCCTTGAACCTCTTAATGAACAATGCGTCATATGACAATCGGTTGACTCGTAACCTCAGCGATACTGCCTCTATCCGCTGCGAAGTTGTTGGTAACACTGAAGAGGAGACCTTAATCTGGTACCGTGGGACCCAACAAGTCAACATTAGCTCAGAAAACAGTGTGAACGTCAGTACTGTGTGCATCCCAGAGCTGACAGTAGAAGACCATGGAGTGAGCTTTACCTGTCTACTGAAGAGTAACACCTCCATCAAGCGCTCCCTGCAGCTGAGTGTCCTGTGTGAGTAGAGGCCCAATTATTCTGGTCCAATGAAGAATTGGAAGATCTACATTATTCTGAAGGGTATCATTAATGTGTAAAATATACCTGGAGCCTTCAGTGAAATACACTCCAGTATCAAAATGTATGTATGGCCTGATTTTACCTCATTATACTTCCAGCCCCCTCAGGTAGGGTATGAAATGTCCTTTCTAGAATTCCCTCTTTAATTAAAATCTCACCTATAAAATAGATCTCCTTCAATGTCATGTGAAAATGAGATGAGAAGTGTCATGTAATCCCACAGATGAGTCACTGCAGGGGAGTTTTCTATAATACCTAGAAACATGGTTCTGATGTCATTTTAAAGATAAGAGTCATATTTTTCAGATCCCATCAGGCTTGAGCTACAGAACTGGAGATACAGGCAGTTAGAGAAATATGTTAGAACGGTATATAAGCAGCTTGCATTTCCAACTAGGACTGTATCTCTAGTTCTATAACTCACAGGACCTGATGTGTCCTGGAAGATGAGATTCTTAACTTTAGAGCCCATAATGATTACTGCAGGTCAAATAACTATTGTAGCAGATAATAATGATCACTCATTAAAGTTGTCCCTGTGGTATTTTTTAGCATATTCTTACTCCCAGTCCAGCATCCAGCCACAGACTGCCCTGTATAAGGCCTGATGCACACAACCCTGTGTTCACCTAGGCCAGAAGATGGTAGGGTGAGCGCTTCTCACCACTCTCCTTTTCATAGGAGCCTGGTGGACAAGTCATGGCCACCCGCTGGGTGCCATAGACTACAATGGTGACCTTGTTCTGTTGCGGCCACCATTATGGTCGTCTGCTTAGGGCTTAGGTTATAGTGGGTGTACTACGTTGACAAGATGTCACCACTGAGCCTCTGTAGACAAAAAGAGGCCATTTGATTTGAGGTGGTACCTTGGGCCTTAAATAAAAACTGCTGTAGGTATAGGTTATTATTTTAACACCTCCTTGGGAATTAGAGGAAACATTTCTGATCTCAGACAACCCCTTTAACCGCAATATGTGTCTATGTCATACCCCTGTAAAAATGTATAAAATAAACTAAAGCGTAAACATTATCTTGAATAGTTAATCCCAGGCTGTCTGGAGACACACAAATTCGTGCAGAAGAAGGCAAAACTGTCCAGATCTCTTGCGGGTTCAAGGCCAACCCAGCAGCATCGATGTTTTGGAGACAAAATAACAGCTTATTCACATTACCTGCCAACTATAAACAGGACCTGACCATGGACACTCTGCAGCTCACCATTGAGAAGGTCACCAAGAAGGATACCGCCAATTACACCTGTGTAGCTTTATTACCCAACGGCAATGAGACCACCAGAGTGTTTGAGCTCATTGTTGGAGGTAAATTACCATTTTATCAAGATTTAGTCTCAAATGTGTAACTTTTTTGCTCAACTTTCTTTCATAATCAATAGCTGAGCCTGGATACACTGACTGTGGTGCTGTCGGTGCAGCTGTGAGTTGAAGTTCTCTGAGGGTGCATGATAGTGTACTAATGTGGGAAGCCCAGGGACTTGGGCTGACAGGTACGTTCCATTCTCTGGTTAGTAAGCTTGCATCATAACCAGCCTGGAGAGCTTCACACTGATATTTTTGCCTTTCCTGTGACTACTGGTGGCATCACTGTTGGAAGGATCACTGTGACTAGTGGCTACTGGGGGGAATCACTGTGACTACTGGCTACTGGCGGCATCAACTTTCTTTCATAATCAATATCTGAGCCTGGATACACTGACTGCGTTGCTGTCCGTGATATCATTAGGGTCATTGCAGCTGTGAGTTGAAGTTCTCTGAGGGTGCATGATAGTGTACTAATGTGGGAAGCCCAGGGACTTGGGCTGACAGGTACGTTCCAGTCTCTTCTTAGTAATCACTGTGACTAGTGGCTACTGGCGGCATCACTTTCTTTCATAATCAATAGCTAAGCCTGGATACACTGACTGTGATGCTGTCAGTGCAGCTGTGAGTTGAAGTTCTCTGAGGGTGCATGATAGTGTGCTAATGTGGGAAGCCCAGGGACTTGGGCTGACAGGTACCTACGTTCCAGTTTCTGGTTAGTAAGCTTGCATCATGACCAGCCTGGAGAGCTCCACACTAATATTATTGCCTACTGGCGACTGAGGGCTTTCCTATGACTACTGGTGGCATCACTGTAACTATTGGCAGGATCACTGTGACTACTGGCTACTGGGGCAATCACTGTGACTACTGGCAGCATCACGGTGACTAGTGGCTACTGGGAGCATCACTGTGACAACTGGGGGGATCACTGTCTCTATGATAACGATTAATAACAGTAGTAAAATTTCAGTTATGAAATAGCAACAAAAATAATTTAATAGTTGGGGGTCATCACAACATGAGATACTGTATTAAAGAGTTTCGCCATCAGGAAGGTTGAGAACCACTGTATTAAAAGATGCAATGGTTGTGAAAGGTCCTCCTTAAGATAACTGAGCCTCATTTCTGATAATATTGTCCCACATTTATCAAAACCAGTGCAGTCTGTACTATCTGCAGTTTGCCTGTGGAGTGCGCAGGGTACGACACATTAATCAAAACGCACGGTGCACGGTCTTCATGAATCTGGGGCCCCTCTGCACTGCTCGGGAAGTGTGCCCCATTTTTTTCGGTGCACTTTGTTCATGCTGTAGAATTGTGGCGCACGTCAGTAACAAATGTGGCGCAAACTCTGCCTAAGCAGTAACACGCCCATTTGGATGCATATTTTTTAATATGGTCTGGTCGGACACAGTGCAGACGCAACACAAAACTGGCGCAGACACTTTATAAATACAAGCAGTTTGCATGTTCTTTTATGTGCAAAGTCAGACAGAAATTGCTGCAAACACTTTAATCAATGTGGGCCAATGGCTGGGACTTCTGCTTCTGAACAGCAGCCAACCCTAAAAAGCATAGGTGGATAGAAGATATACTATGGGCCCTTACAGATGCTTATATAGACAGGTGTGTGCCTTTTCTAATCAAGTCCAATCAGCTTAATTAAACACAGCTGGACTCCAATGAAGGAGTAGAATCATCACAAGGAAATGGACAGCATGTGAGTTAAATATGAGCAAAGGTTCTGTGATGGGATGCAGAGTGCACATTAATGAGCAAGAAAGAGAACTTTTTGCTCTTACCAATTGGCCACAATAAAACAAAGAGTTAAAAATGTATTTAAAGGGGTCTGAATACTTTCCATACCCACTGGCCATATTTTTCTGTACAGTGTGCAGTATAATATGTATATAATGGTGCACATCCTCAATTCTTTAGTGTGACAGGTCGCGTGGCCCCAGACACCGTGGGGCCCAAAGCAGATGTTATGGCTGCTACCACTGCAGTTACGCCCCTGCCATCATAATTGTATCAATTCTATGATGTGAACTAAAAATCATTGTCGTATTCTGTGGCGGAATGTAGAATCTCAACTTTACCAATGATTTGTTGCGTTCTGTTAATGATTGATTGTACGCTTGTCAATGGTTAACTCAGAAGCTCCAGGTCTAACTGTGTGATTGGTATTTATTATTCTTAGTAGAAGACAAGAATCTTCAGAATTAATTGAATAATAATATTAATAATCAGTAGTAACATTCAAGGAGTTCCTTACATGTTTCCATACAGAATAGAAACACTATTGTTGTACTAATGCTATTCAGAGGGAACAGTCATACTTCCATTTATTTCCACTTAAGAAGTTTCCATTATTTTCCCTATTGTATCAAACCAACTAATAATAATAATGATTTGATTGGATAGTACTTTGTTCTTGTAAACAATTTCCAGTGTAGGTATGCCTTGTATCGGGTTATTAGGTATGGTTATAGATTAGAAGATATGTGCCAATCCAGTCAAAATAAAGGACCACATTTATCAAAAACAGTGCAGTCGGTACTGTATGTAGTTTGCCTGTGTAGTGTGTAGAGGGCGCCAGATTCACGAATTGTGGCATCCGTTCTTCATGAATCCCTGCACTGCTCCAACAGATTTCACCAACTTCTTTTTAATGCACCTTTAACGTATGGCATGGGATAGAAATCTGTTGGAAGCTGCATGACAAATGTGATGCACTGTCCGACTGAGCACCGGAACGGCCATTTCAGTGCGGAATTTTGTGTTGCATTGGGAATAGTGCAGGAGTGCAGGCCCGACACAAATTTGATCCTTGACACAATATAAATACATGGACAATGTGCAAAATCACGGAAAAAACTGGTGCAGGGGCTTTAATAAATGTGGGCCATAATGTTTTACATGGTGTATTTTTCACAGATCGTCAGGTCGGCCTTCCTATAGAGGCTATTGCAGCTGCCGTGGTGGTAGGAGCCCTCATGATTGCCTTTGGAATGTTTGCACGGAGAGAGAAAATATTTAATATGGTAAGTTTATAAAAGCAATGGTGCAAATACAAAAAAATGGA
Source organism: Engystomops pustulosus (assembly GCA_019512145.1). Taxonomy (NCBI): domain Eukaryota; kingdom Metazoa; phylum Chordata; class Amphibia; order Anura; family Leptodactylidae; genus Engystomops; species Engystomops pustulosus. The sequence goes on along the minus strand of CM033642.1, from coordinate 241,696,340 downwards.
ATTAGAAAAATAAAGTGTAATTATATATAACAAAATTCTCAAATGTCATATATATATATACATTTACTAAGTACTTGTAAAAGCAGAGACAGAAGAATATAGAGGAATAGTAGAGTCCCATGTCCCGGGTCACAGGCGCACCCGTGTGCCTTCCTGTGCCCATGGTGCCCGGCTGCAGTGTCTGTGCCCCCTGTCCTGACCTCCAGCTTCTCCACAATTCAGTCTCAGTCTTACAATTCTGCACCTTGCCTTGTCCACCACCTCTGGTGGAAATCGGGTGCCACTTAGACTCTGCTCCCAGGTGTCGGCTTACGTCATCGTTTGCGGTGGTAAAGTTCAGGGGCGTAACTTGAGGGGGGTGCAGAGATTGCGATCACACCTGGGCCCATGAAGTTTAGGGGGCCCTTATGGTGTCACTTTCCCATATGAGAAGACTAGTACTATAAACCATACATTATAGTCGGGGGCCCAGCACAGACTTTGCACTGGGGCCCATCAGCTTATAGTTACGCCACTTGTACAGTGGGTCCACTACCCCTGATCCTGACAGAGGTCCAATGGTCTACTTGTTACCACTGTATTTGGGTGGTATATTGCTCCTTTGTATAATAATGCAGAGCTAATGTTGACATTGTATGAAGCAGGGAACTTGTTTGGGTGTTTCTTTTGTAGAAAAAACTCAAAAAAAAAGCAACCAATGCAAACATCTGGGCGTGGGGCTTTGCACATTTACATATACGTTTCCAGTGATCAGATACGAGCAACCAGTGTTTTTATTTTTCACATATACAGTAATGCTTATGAGGCCAAGCCCCTCCTGGTTGCGGTTGGATTGCGTTTCTAAACACAATCCCATCTGAACGTGTGAAGGCTTGGTCCTGCTTATGAGGAGTGCTAATTGCTGATATCAATTTGGAACAAAACATTGCGGGTATATAGAAATTCGTGCACACAACCGTGCGCTGTACTTGGGGCACAAACAAGGGTCCTCTGGACTGTTGTTTGCAGCCCAAGTCTGCAGTCTGTACACATGCCAAAGGCAATGTTAAAAGACTACCCGGGAATAGAATAGGAATAGGACATGCTCCATAATTTGCGGCCATGGAATCCAGGGCCATATGTATGAGCGCATAGAAATATGTGACACTGCCATACAGCTGTATAAAAACATCGCTGTATCACAGTAGAAAGCAATGTTTATGGGAATGAGGCCTTAGATGGCACCCTCCACCTCTTGTGAAGCAACCGGTACTGTAAAAAGTCAATGTTGCAGCTGGGTCTTATGTTCAATTGTGTATTCGCCAGTGCCTGTAAAGCAGTCCCATCCACATATGGCTGCTCATGCGGATAATTCCTGCTTGCGAGTCCACACATGCGCAATTATTCCCACTAGGAGTAGTGGTTCCTTGTTCAGTTCTGGATGGATGTTCCCATATAAATGCTGGTGCTTAAACATTTTCAGAAATATCAGAAAAGACTATGGGAAGATTATATCACTGCAGTGTCGGCATATCAGGGAAGCAGAAACCCTGTGCTTCATTTCTATACGATGTATGGAGTTTCCTCCCCGGGAGTGCGGTCAGTCCATGATTGGTCATTAGTCACTGACTGATTACAGTGTGATTCCGTAATTCATTAACATCAAAGGCCATAGATATATTAAATCTTTATTTCTATGTATAAATTAATTCCAAGACACAAAAGGCATAAGTACACACCATTCTTCGGCTGAATATGCCATAGTCCAGTGATGGCAAACCTTTTAGAGACCGAGTGCCCAAACTACAACTTAATCCCACTTATTTATTACAAAGTGCCAACGCAGAAATTTAATTTGTGATTTATACTCACAGCTTTCATTCATATCAGCACCCTGAGGACACCAATTAAGCAGAAGCTAGAAGAAATTTGGATGATCATTGTAGCTTTCCTCCAGGGTCCCATAAACAGGGAGAATTGTCAGGGCCGGAGCAGGAGCTACAATGCTAATGCAGATCTGCCCCCCCCCTTCCCCCTCCACTCCTCCAGTAGTGCCAGGTAGTCCTGTCACTTTAAAATAGCTCTGTGCACAGCAAGTACTGGGCGGTCTGAGACTGTAGGAAGATACCTGGAGTCCACTCTGGTGATGGCCTGGGTGCCCACAGAAATGGCTCTGAGTGCCACCTCTGGCACCCGTGCCATAGGTTCGCCACCACTGCCATAGTCCATATACGAGTCCATGCTAAATTTCCATGGCTTCCACTGAGATCACGAACGCCCGGTCTGTCCTGTGACATTTTGGAGGAGGCTCCATCTTCAGTCTGGAAGGAGGGCATAGGATGGGTTAGTAAAGAGAGAGTTTACATTTCAAGCAGTTATCGAGTGTGATAGACTTACCTAAAGAGATGGGTTTTAAGAGCACGTTTGAAACTACTCTGGAGGTTGGGTATTACCAACAGGGGGTGGTAAACTTAGCAATCCTGGGTGTGTCAGTTAGTTGGCTGCAAGTGAGACAATGGTCGACATGTATTCTGCAGGTCATAAGGGGGTGCAGTAAGTCTTATGCGGAGATTGGGGCAAAGAAGGGGCAAAGGGTAAATGGACTTGCTTTTGGTTAATAGATATGAGCACTGACGGGCAGCTGCTTCTGTAACTTCTAAACCCCCTCCGTGAGTCTTATACACAGACCTGTTCAGTGTTCTTATCCTGAGCCCAACAGGAATTTCCCTCCTCTTCTCCTCCATCCTGCTGCAGGGGCTTTCATTAGTAGGAGGCAGCGTCACTGAAGATGCTGCCACCTACTTGACACAATAAGAATCTCTTCTCTACAGCAGAGGAGAGATATTTATTGTACTTGCTGAACGGATCTCTGAGGATCACCTCCCGCACTTCATGGTAGGCCCTGACTGACAACATGGGTGGGCCCCACTAAGTGCATGGGCCCGGAGCAATAGCTCCCATTGCCCCCCTGCTAGCTATGCCCCTGGCTTTAATGGATTATTGTTAGCAATGCATAAAATCAGATGTGATGGGAGCCATAATCCAGAATCTCAGTGCAGAATGGTCGGTGACAATCACAGTCACAGTGTGAACTCATGATCATTGCGTTTAAACCTCTCAGCTATGACTTGCAGGGGATGTTCTGAGACGGCTTCTCTCCTATACACTATGTAAGCTACAAATAGGGTTCATGGTCCTAATAGCTGCTTATTCTAGTCTATGGCACCCACCAGCACCCCTGCTACATGGATCATCTCACTTGATGTAGAGGCAATTGGCAGTTGCAATGCATTTTATTTTCTTTAAGCACGCAAATGCCAGAATTTTTTTTTCTTTACTGGGAGATTATGAATTCTAATGAATATTCCTTGTGCCGGAAATTTTATCTCACTGTTTGGATTTTTTGTGTATTAAAACAGCCACTGAAACACATACAAAGAAAATCCTTGCACTGCTGTTTCATAATGTGTGACCATTGGAGAAGATTTGGAAATACTGTCTAATGGCTCCGTACACATTAGATGAAAATTAGCCAAAGTGATTGTACTCATATTGGTCTATTGGTTGCAGTTGCCAAATCACTGGGATTTACCAATGAGGGACAGACAATAAATAAAAACAAAGGTGCATATTTATCAGGTCCTCTGCACACCGCCAGTGGCGCAGAGGCCCTGAAATAATCGCAAATGCTAGCTTATTGCTAGCTTTTGCGATTATTTTCACCAATCCGCCACCCTTCACGCCGTGGGGGCGGAAAGGGGGGGGGGCGCGGCCGAACGGGAGTGGGCCGGCGTGGGGCGTTACTGCACTCGCTGCAGTAACGTGAAAAGTCGCCGGCTGCATTTTTTTCTACGCCAGGCCCTGCCTGGCATAGGATAAGCGCTGCGCTGCTGGCAGCCCGATACATCAAGAGGCGGAAGCCTCTTGATGTATCGGGCTGCGAATTTGCAGCGGCGGGGCGATGAGCACCAGCGTATGATAAATATCCCCCAAACACCCTAACCTGGCGAATTTGCTTAATCTGAATTCTACACCAGACTGGACCATGTGTAGAATTGACCCCAGCATCCGATATACCAAGAGGATAAATCCTGCCCATAGTGTGTATTTATTGCATCTAATTTCCACTATTTTGTGTATATAATGTCTTGGAAATGTTGAGGCTGATGTCACACATTTGCTTTCTGCTTGCAGTGCATGAAGGGGCGGCATGATACGGCTATGTAGGAATCCATTCTGATGATCGTGTGATGTATTACCGCTCCTGGATGTATATGGAGAAGCCAGTGATTTCCAGAAGATCTCCATGTCTACTTTTATAAGCGCAAGGTTTCCTTTGTTAAAAACTTCATTCCATTTACACCTGTTCACCACTTACCTATGAAACCTGATTAAGTAAAGGAGACCGCAAGCTTCCCACTGGATTTAAGGAATTATCCTCCCTTGCTTGGGGTTGAGCCACAGTGGACATTGACCTTATCAGTGGGTACATCGCCACCAGCGTAATTTATGGCTCACAGACATTACAAAACCATCTCTGGGGTCATTAATTATCATTGATGTCACATTGTGAAGTGTCTTGTAATTGTTATGTAATCTATAAGAGCATGTATAATGGACTTCAATCATATAATAAAGACTTTACCCACTGTATAGTTATGGGACATAACCAGGAAACTAGAGTGCTCCAGGTCTGCATTTTTCACAGTCTTGCTGCTAATAACAAAACATAAAAAGTTATGGTTACATAGATCTCCAAGGCCAATTCCTAACACTGTTTGCCACTTTATATTGTTAAAACTGTTGGGATCTGGCATAACTGAATACAGCAAATGTTATTAGAGCTGAATAAAAGTTTTTAAAAAATTTGAAGCAACTGTTTGGACACGTTGGATTTGGTTCTCCCTCATGCCACACAATGGTTGTGTTTTGTTGGAAAGAGAAAGCAGAACAGATAAGTTTTAGGTCTTTTTGTTTATTGAGGTTTACTATTCACAATGTAACATGCAGTGTTCGTTTTGCGTTTTGAAATGCAACTCAAAGCTTTCTCCATAGTGATTCTAATAAAACGCTTAAGATTGAGAATAAAATCCACATGTTACATGTAAAAAAAGCAAAACACATGGGCATTTATTAAAAACAGTGCAGTCTGTACTGTGTGCAGTTTGCTTGTGTAGTGTGCAGGGGGGGCCAGATTCATGAATTGTGGCGCACGTTCTTCATGAATCTGGCACCTTCTGCATTGCCCCAACAGAGTGCACCACTTTTTTTTGTTGCACCCTTAACATGTGGCGTGTGACCCAATTCTGTTGGACACTGCATGATTAATGTGGGGCACGGCCATTTTGAGTGCAGAATTTTGTGTCACCTCGAGCATTCTGCAGCCATGACACAAATGGGTTGCAAACACTTTATAAATACAGGTACAAGCAGTTTGCAAAGAGAGAACGTGCAAAGTCATACAGAAAACTGATGCAGGGGCTTTAATATATGTGGGCCATGTTACCAATCGCAAGCGCTGCGTGTGAACCCGGCCTGAGACACTTTCATCCACATGGTCTGGAGTAGTATTCAACATGTTCAGCTAAGGAGATTAACAACTTCACACTGGTCAGTGATGCTTCAAAGCCAGGAAAACATACTTTATATATATATATATATACGCCTGCAGAAACCTCAGATTCAGCAGATCTGAGAATGGTCTGGTATCTACATGTATAAACTTACATAAGTTGATCTCCCGAATGTTAACTATGTACGTGGGTGACCCAATGCTAGGGTGAATGAAGTGGTATCCGTTTGCGATAAGTTGCCCTGGGCTATAGATCCTTAGTGGGCCCCACCTTCCCAGTAGCCACACAGTCACCTCTGTGTATCCACACTGTCCCCTCATAAGCCACATTCTATAAGCCACACTGCCCCCCCACGTAGCCAGACTGTCCCCTATTAGCCAAACTGTCCCCCCTTCGTAGCTACACTGTCCCCATAAGCCACATTCCATAAGCAACACTATCCCCTTCAACTAGCCACATTTTCCCCCCTACTTAGCCACACTTCTCTATCCCCTCTATATAGCCACTACTCCACCCCCTACAAAGCCACACTGCCCCCCCAGTGGCCACACTGTCTCCCCCCTGCTCTAGGAAAGTAAACTCACCTTTCCTCATGCCGCCGCCGCCTTCTTTCATTCCATTTTATGTGCCTGTTGTACGCGCCGCATTAGAGTGGGTTGCGAACAGTGCGGCGCGCTGCTTTGGGGAATGAGGAAAGGTGAGTTTTAGATTCTGCCTATATGCCAGGCTCCCAAAGAGCGCATCTTAGAGGCAGGAAACTACACAAGCTGGAAGGTGATCATTTACACATGTGTCTGAAAGCGACACTGGTACAAGTGATCCGTGGGACAAATTTTTTTCTGTCACCCAGGTCGGCCCCTCAAGCACCCTTGGGCCCCTTACTTTACCATTTACTCATTTTTATTTCTGTTTTAGATCCTTTAACTCAGTGATGGTCAGTGTAAGATTCCAGAGTGTGGACGATGACTCTCTAAGTAGACACTTCATGATTGCACTGTGCTATGATATGTTGAGTGCTGCCAGTGTGCTTAGATCAGCAGGGTACAGGGTTTATCTAGACTTTTATTTAGTTTCTGAAGATTCTACTAGTATCTGACACCTAGAAAAAGAGAGATATAAAACAATGACACTCTCAGCTCTACTAACTCACCTATAACACACACAATCTGCACTGCTATAAAGACCTTATCTGTCTGTCGCTTGTAGGGCAAGTCTCTGCACAACTCTGCTTGCTAGAAGGAAGTGCCTGTGTCTTAAGTAGTCTTGTAATTAGGGGGGGAGGGACGAGAAGCAGAGAGCACTGCAGTGTGCAGACAAGAGAAGCTATTTATAAAAGACAAAAATCCAGCCATAGTCAGAAGATTTACAGTTGTATCCAGGGAAACCAAAATTGTAAACACTAGAACTGATAGAGACAGGTTGTACTTGTATTTGTGAAATGCTGTATTTTTGTTAATAACATTGAATTAGAGAATGTGTCATTTTGTTATCCTGAGTATATTTAAGAATCTTGTCTTTGTCGAAATACCCCTTTAAAGGGAACCTGCCACCAGGGACCTCATTTTCACAAAAGACGGGTAGCAGAAGCAAGAAAGATTATTATTATTATTATTATTATTATTATTATTATTATTATTATTATTATCAGTGGGGGAGGGAGTTGCTGTACAGGAGCACAAAGGTGGTGCCTGAGATTAGAGGAGGGAGCAGCACAAAGACGTCACATGTTTCTTTTTTTTTATGCATCCAAACCAAAAGAAAACTGGGACTCCCTAGAGCAGTGTTGGCGAACCTATGGCACGGGTGCCAGAGGTGGCACTCAGAGCCCTCTCTTTGGGCACCCAGGCCATAACACAGCACAAAGGTCACCATTCAGAACTTAAGACTTGAATCAAGGAGGTGTGGACAGAGCTTGATTATCATTGTAGCCCCTTCTCTGGACCTGTTATTCATCCTGTTAAGGGGACTTTAGAGGGAAACTACAATAATAGTACAAATTTCTCCCTCTTTCTCCTGTATTGGTGTCATCAGGGCGCCAATACGTTTGAAACCTGTCACCTTAAATCTTTGGCAAAAATATATGGCTTTTGCTTGTAGTTTCGGCACTCGGTCCCTAAAAGGTTCGCCATCACTGCCCTAGAGGATTTTGTCAGGGTGCAAGGTGAGTTAAAAACACAATTATATTGTAATGCAAATGCACAGAAAAGACAGAAAGACATTTTTTGCAATCCAGCTGTAATGGGCTTCTGCAAGCCATTTTTATAAAGCAGGAGGAGCTGAACTGAGTGTCCTATCTTCAGGCAGCATGTTATAGAGCAGCAGGAGCTGAGTAAATTGTATATAGTTTCCTATTAGGAGGGGGAGCTGAGCAGACTGTACAGAGTATCATATTTCAGCATGTTATAGGTGGAACTGAATAGTTTGTACAGGAGGTGTATCTAGTTTTTTAACATAACATATAATTATTTTATTTTTCCAAAGTATCCTCTTTTTTTCAAAATGTTTTTTTTTTTTTTTTCAAGGGATCTTTTATTCCTGGTCAACAAGTCCTCCCTCCCTGGTCATGTGATAATTGTTGCTTCTTACAAGACTACATTTTATTATGTAGTATCTTAATATATTGAGAGAAAACATTATTATTTTTCTCTTTTCTATAATTTATTAAACATTTATTCTGGATTTCTGGGAAGAATAGTTACATTGATTCAATATATGGAGAGAGAATAGTGAGTCTTGTTTTCCAGCCCTACAACCTTTTGCAGATTTACAGGGGTGAATGGCACTGAAATTATTCTAGATGTCAGAAATTTTTGCGTTTCTCACTGACTAAGGCCTCACCCAAGGCCATTAAATGGGGAAAGAACAATTTTGTCCTCACTCAACAATGCAGAAGAGTTTTCTTGAGAGCGGTTTTATATTCATCCATAAAACAGAGTAGACCTTGACCTGCAACTTCTCAGTCGTTGACACTGACGACAATAAAGAATTTTATGACAACAAGACCAGAACCAAGAACAGAAGTTTTCTCACTTTTCCGTCACAGCTCAGCGGAGGTTCTCCAGGAACATCACCAAACGTAAGGGATTTGTGGAGATATTAGAGGGGTTTTATTTCTACTTTATTCAATTTCCTTAATCAAATTTTTCCTTAATTTAAAAAAATGCAGCAATTTTTCTTAGTTCTGACAAAAAATTCATATGGGTTTGTCGTAGGCAGAATGATACAATCTCAATGATTAAAATAATTTTTTTATTATTTCTTGTTATTTCTTAGTTTTAGGAGAAATTGTGCTCTAAGTCAAAATATTTTACTGGTACTCTATGGAGTCTTATCCAAGATTTATGTAGCTTGTTATTTTACCCTGACATTCCAATTGGTTACCAAATTTGGGGATTTGGCTTTAGGAACTATGCAGAAATTTTTCAAGATCAGTCAAATAAATTACTAAGTGATCTTCCGGTAATTTATTTTACTTTATATTTGTTGCTTTATCATTAATTTATTAGAGGTTCAACAGTTTTATTAAATAATGCACAATTGTATAACATTATACAAAGCAGTATAAGTTTTGATAAATATACATGTGTAGACAAATACAACCATTATGCTGCGGAGTGCATTCAGTTATAACAAGTAGAAGAAGAACTAAGCAAGGACTAAACAGCAAAAACAATGGTCTGAATGGCCAAAAATGACATTTATTTCTTATTATTTATTTTGTATTCTGCCACCAGCTCCCCCAGGGTTAACCACAAACTTTTCATATTAAACTGTCAATCGATGTAAAGATGTAACAACAATAAAATTAGCATTCTGATTTAATTTAGAGCGAATATTGTAGAATTTGGCAAGCTCTGTACAGCGCTGCGTAATCTGTGTGCGCTATATAAATAAAGGAATCATTATTAATTATTATTATTACTTTACCCAACAGTGTCATTTAGATATTTACCCAGTCAATGCTATGATCCTCTATAGAGACAAATGCTTTTATGGTCTATTTTTCTGTCTCTCTTCTACATGTTATTGTTACTATGGGTTCATATCGTTTTCTTGTGGTTTTAAGTCCATCTTTTTACCATTGTTAGTCTGTTGGTGGAAACAGCGTTATATCCCTTTTAACAACATTCACTGAAATCTGTGATATCCATGGAAGACTCAGTAGCAGCCACATTTGTGACTGCTCTTTTCAACTTATCTTATCCTATGTTATTATGGCTGTCAAGAAAGATAATCAGATTGTGATAAATTTTCCATTTTCTACATAAATGTGGCAATGCTGCAATTTATGATTTTTTAAATTTAGTACATTTTATATGTGGTGCAATAAAACTTAAAATATCTTGTTGATTTTTCATCCCTTATATGTGATACAAGGTTATCCATAACATATTTTCATGAATTCCTCACTATTCTCAGATACAATATAGATAGTATTCAAGATTATAGTTATCTTTTCTCTCATACAGAAGCAGATAAGAGATACAGATAGGATAACGCCTTGTTCTCTTATATACAATCCACCAAATACAATCTCTTGCGGTGAACAGCAGTGAAATATCTTATTTGTTTCTTCTAGTTACAAGTAAAGATGAAGAAACTTCTAATTTTATTAACTGTACTTTTGCCTCTTTTCCATGAAATTACAGGTGAGTAATATCTAAAAAATTTAATATTATTTTATAACTTTATATTACATGTACATAGAATACTGGGGAAGTTAATGGTGCAATAAACTGAATTATATCAATCCAATAAGTATCTGTTGCACTGTCTGTGTTCTCAGACGTTTCAGCCTCAAGCTCACTGAGTTATTAGGATAAAATACATAATAATAAAAATATACTGTACATACATCACATAAAGCCTTATGTACTTGACCATATTATGGCACTTTTTGTGTACGGACAAAGAGGTGCAAGGTGCCCTATTGCATGTATTTACAGTTCTTACAGAGGCAAATAGTGGGGCATACTCCATGTACTTTTGGTAGTAAACTAATTTTCCATTCATCACTTTCGCAGATGGGGGCATGTAAGGGGCTTGGAACAGATTTTTGGCATAAAATATGACTTGAAGGTAGTCCACCACCTCCCCAAGAATTATAATCTGCTGGCAGCATGTTGTCGAGAAATTCACTGGTTTTCCCAACAAATGCCTTATTTTGTATTCTTTATACAATATCTTAGATATTCCCAGTTTAATCCATATGCTAATGAATTGTGGCACTCAGGTTGTGTCTTCAGCACCTGGAGTAATAGTATTCCTACCTCGACCTTTCTCTCATCATCTGATAAGTAGGAGATGTCTTGTAAGGAACATGGCTGACACAGGAAGCAGAGGGAAGTAACTAAGGCAGTTCTAGGAGTGCTGAGGACACGCTCTGAGTGTTGAAAATCACAGAACATTTCTCTACAAGGTGCTGCCTGCAGATTATAGCCATGGGGGAGATGGTAAACTCCCTCTTAGTCTATGTAAGCAAGGAGCTGACATAGATAGGCACTTGGTTTGGCTTGGAGTCATGGACATAATAAATAATGAGTTATGGACCTTGTCATATACAGGCGGTCCCCTACTTAAGAACACTCGACTTACATACGACCCCTAGTTACAAAGGGACCACTTGGTATTGGTAATTTATTGTACTATAATCCTAGGCTGCAATAATCAGCTATAACAGTTATCACAGGTGTCTGTAATGAAGCTTTATTGTTACTCCTGGTTCTTATGACAACCCAACATTTTTAAAAACCAATTGTCACAGAGACCAAAAAAGTTCTGGCGGGAATTACAATGATAAAAAATATACAGTTCTGACTTACATACAAATTCAACTTAAGAACAAACCTACAGACCCTATCTTGTATGTAACCCGGGGACTGCCTGTATTATGTGTATCCTTCAGTAGTGCAAGGAGATATCAAGACCAGTATGCAAAATGCTGGTGTACATAAAAGCAGTCCATACAGTTTCGTCTTCTCATGTTTAAAGGAAACCTACCACTTGATCCGGGCCAAAATGACCTCCTCACACCACCCTCTGGGCTCTGTACCACTGATCCCAGGACATATTTTGTTTAGGGGCAAAAACTGATAGTTTAGGGAAAAAACGGATTCTATAAACTATAGGAATTCACTTGCGTCAGCCTGGCAATTCCACGCACCTCCGATATTTAATTATGCACGCCCCATCTTTGTTGTGTTCCTCCTCCTTGGACATGCGCGAGAAGTGCCGCGAGCTGATTGACGTCACCGGCTCTTGGTCCAAGAAGGAGGAGCACAACAAAAATGGGGCGTGCATAATTAAGTATCGGAGGTGAACGGAATCGCCAGGGTGACGTAAGTGAAGCGCCAAAGCCTCATTCCTATAGATTATAGAATCCTTTTTTTGCCTAAACTATCAGTTTTTGTCCCTAAACAAAATATGTCCTGGGGTCAGTGGTAAAGAGCCCAGAGGGTGGTGTGAGGAGATCCAGTAGTAGGTTTCCGTTAAGGTGCTCCCAACCCTGATGCATCCAAGGTGGGGAAATGTTCATGCCTTCTGGAGGAGAAGGCATAATAAATCTCTCTCGTAGTATCTGAAGTGGAAAATGTAATGTTTGCCCAGCCACATAACCCCTACAGACAAGATCACAAGGAGCTACCAGAAAAATATCTTACATCTAGAGGAAGCTTTAATGGCTAGACTACACTGCAATGCTAAAATATTTCACTTGGCGCCATGCTAGTTAATGTGTAAACTTAATATTTTATGGTAAATATTTTCCCCCAGAGACATCATTTTGACTATTCAGACTATTTAGACCATACACTCAATAATGTCAAGCTTCAAATATTTCAAGGGAATTTCCACTGCTATGTCCCTGTAAAACTAATTGTAATAGGACTGTCTACATTCTTTAACCACTCTGCAGATAAAGCTCGTTTCTGAAAAATTATGTAAACAATAAAACAAAAACCATGAGAAAGAGAAGACTGATGTACACAGTAAGGCTACATTTGCACAACCATGTGTGCCTTATGGGCTAAAATGGGGAAAATTGATCCCCAGTTTGTGGCCCATTTCAGTGTTGTGGACATTGGTGGGTGAGAACCGCTCACCCCGTCCATGTCCATAGGTAATGAGCGGCCTCGCCACAAATCAGGGCAGGAGTAGGACGGTTTGGTGAGAAAAGGCACATGCACCATGCATCAACACACCATGACTGCGCACAATTGACCTCAATGGTGGCTGTAAATTGGCTGCCTTTTTGTGGCTTCTTCACATTCCCCAAATGCTTGTGTGCATTAGGCCTTAGCTATACCAACCAGCAGGATTTGAGGACATAGGACAGACTGTGATGTGGTAGTGCATGACCCCAGTAGGATCCAGAGGAATAATGTATGCGAGTGCAGAGGAATTGGTTGTACCTGGGCCTAGCACCCTTATTAAAAACGGATCACAACCCCATGAAACTGAATAAATGAAAAAAATAATCACCTATTGGCAACCATAGAGCAACCATAATGCATTGTGCTGGTCTCTTCACATTTAGTTTCCAGGGGTTTTATAACCCTAAAATCCCTTTAAGGTGAGTACAGTCAGGCTTTCAGTTGCAACTATTGACAGTGAAAATTGTGGGCTGATTTTTTACTACAATATTTTTTATTAATTGAGGGATATATATCATGAACAAACACATACAAACCGGACTGAAATATTACATTGTGGGTGTGCATATAAGTTGTGGTCTTTTGTAGCAGATCTATATGTGGTCTTGTAGTTGTAGACTAATGGAACGCTCTGCCTGATCATTGACATCTCAGAGCTATGTAAGGCAAATATTAAGAAAGTTAGAAGGTGGATCCAAGTACTATGACATTGGCCCAATATGTAAATAAGATGAGGTAAAGTTACTAGATAGATTGGTGCTGTAGTAGGATGTCATCTATAATAATGTCATTATATTTGCTGATGACACTATCGTGGTTCTCTGCAGCCTTGAACCTCTTAATGAACAATGCATCATATGACAATCGGTTGACTCGTAACCTCAGCGATTCTGCATCTATCCGCTGCGAAGTTGTTGGTAACACTGAAGAGGAGACCTTAATCTGGTACCGTGGGACCCAACAAGTCAACATTAGCTCAGAAAACAGTGTGAACGTCAGTACTGTGTGCATCCCAGAGCTGACAGCAGAAGACCATGGAGTGAGCTTTACCTGTCTATTGAAGAGCAACACCTCCATTAAGCGCTCCCTACAGCTGAGTGTCCTGTGTGAGTAGAGGCCCAATTATTCTGGTCCAATGAAGAATTGGAAGATCTACTTTATTCTGAAGGGTATAATTAATGTGTAAAATATACCTGGAGCCTCCAGTGAAATACACTCCAGTATCAGAATGTATGTATGCCTGGATGTAGATGGTACAACGCTACACAATATGTGGGTGCTATATAAATGATGCAGATACCTTTCGTATATTTTATGATTTTTCAATAACCATATTTAAAACTGAGTGTTAAAGGGACCTGTCACCAGATTTTACCTCATTATACTTCCAGCCCCCTCAGGAAGGGTATGAAATGTCCTTTCTAGAATTCCCTCTTTAATTGAAATCTCACCTATAAAATAGATCTCCTCCAATGTCATGTGAAAATGAGATGAGAAGAGTCATGTAATCCCACAGATGAATCACTCTTCGAGGCTGCAGGGGAATTTTTTATAGGCCTGATGCACACAACCCTGTGTTTACCTAGGCCGGAAGATTGTTTGTTGAGCGCTTCTCACCACTCTTCTTTTCATGGAGCCTGGTGGACGCGTCATGGCCACCCGCTGGGTGCCATAGACTACAATGGTGATTTTTGTTCTGTTGCGGCCACCATTATGGTCATCTGCTTGAGGGCTAAGGTTATAGTGGGTGTACTACGTTGACAAGATGTCACCACTGTATACAATCAGAGGCCATTGGTGATTTGAGGTGGTAAATAAAAACTGGTGTAGGTATAGGTTATTATTTTAACACCCCCTTGGGAATTAGAGGAAATATTTTTGATCTCAGACAACCCCTTTCACCGCAATGACAATCTAATCCAAAACTGCAATCTGCATGTGCCCCATATGTCGCTGTGTATCGCTAAGGCCTACTGCATATAGTTCTCTAACCAATATGTGTCTATGTCATACCGCTGTAAAAATGTATAAAATTATCTAAAGCTTAAGCATTATCTTGAATAGTTAATCCCAGGCTGTTTGGAGACACACAAATTCGTGCAGAAGAAGGCAAAACTGTCCAGATCTCCTGTGAATTCAAGGCTAACCCAGCAGCATCGATGTTCTGGAGACAAAATAACAGCTTATTCACATTACCTGCCAACTATAAACAGGACCTGACCAGCAACACTCTGCATCTCACCATTGAGAAGGTCACCAAGAAGGATACCGCCAATTACACCTGTGTAGCTTTATTACCCAACGGCAATGAGACCACCAGAGTGTTTGAGCTCATTGTTGGAGGTAAGGCTGAAATTATTTGTACCTAGATTGTTATCTTCCTCTATCTCTTTTATCCTGGGTGATGTAGGTGATATAATAGAAAGGACTTCTAAGTTCTTCAACCCACACAACCTGCAGACTGACTGCGGAGAAATGTCAGGTCATGGTAATGAACGCATCTTCCCCTATTCAGGGGTAAAACATGCAGAATATACCCTTTACAAAGGTTGTATCGAGTTTGATTGTTATCTTAGGTGATAACAATCTGTTTGGTTGGGGTCCGACTTCTGTGACCCTCACTAAACACAAGGAGTCCCATTCTCATGTTGAGCATGAGTCCTGCCTCTTCATTCCATACTATGGAAATGTCAGAAATTTCTGAACATAGAAACAAGTATGATAGCAGGTATCTCCAACACCCTCAAAGACATAGTTGAGCTCTCTACGATTTCTAATACTTCCATAGTATTGAAAGAAGTAGCAGGACACATACTCCACATGTTGCTCCATTAAAGGGGTTATCCGGGTGTTAAAAAATACTGAGGGCCGGGCTGGGGTGGGCTAGTTAAACATAATAAACATGTACTTACCTCGTCCAGTGCTGCCAATGTCCCGCGCCGCAGTCTGTCTCCTATGTGCGGCAGTTTGTATACAGGGGTGCACAGGGAGCTTCCGGACATCCGGAAGCTCCCATCTGACACCATCTCCCAGCGCTTACAACGCTGAGAGATAGGGATAGATGGGAGGAGCCGGCCACATCCCGGATCGGAAGCTCCCTGTGCACGGCTTCTGAGCCCCTGTAAACAAACAGGGGCACCGATCAAACGGACCGCGGAGTGGGATATAGGCAGTGCCGGAGGAGGTAAGTACATGTTTATTATGTTTAACTAGCTCACCCCAGCCCTCAGTAATTTTTAACAGCCGGATAACCCCTTTAATTTTGGAAAACGGGACCCCTATTCTCGGTGGAGGTCCCAGCTGTTGGGCTCGGAATCACATTAGGGCTCTTTCACATTGGCTTTGTTTTTCATGTCTGTGGTTCACCGATTTCCACAGATGCCTCACAAAGCAATTGCTTCCAATGGGTATTTTCATATTGGCTTTTGACTGATCTGTTGTTCATGGAAAAATATATAAAACCTGTCTTTTTTTTTCATGGATGTCGATCATGGAAGGTAATAGAAGTCTATGGGTCCTCCAAAAAACGGATGAAACATCCGGCTGAAAAAACAGCATTTAAAGCAATGCTAAAAAGCAACAGATGCGCAACGAAAGCTCAGCACCAACGCCAATGTGAACAAGCACATAGGGTGTCATGTATTTTCAGTATTATTTAAAACCTCCCAGTAATGACGACTTGTACTGGGTTATAAGTTTGACGATAAAATGTTTTATATGGGTTCTTCTTCACAGATCGACAGGTCGGCCTTCCTGTAGAGGCTATTGCAGCCGCCGTGGTGGTGGGAGCCCTCATTATCGTCTTTGGAATGTTTGCACGGAGAGAGAAACTATTTAAAGTAGTAAGTTAAGACAAACCTTGATAAAATATGATGTGCCTGAAAACTAAGGTGTGTACACATATATATATTCTTTAAACTAGAAGTTTATACACTCACTGGCCACTTTATTAGGTACACCTGTCCGACTGCTCGTTAACAATTAATTTCTAATCAGCCAATCACATGGCGGCAACTCAGTGCATGTAGACATGGTCAAGAGAATCTCCTGCAGTTCAAACCGAGCATCAGTATGGGGAAGAAAGGTGATTTGATGCCTTTGAACGTGGCATGGTTGTTGGTGCCAGAAGGGCTGGTCTGAGTATTTCAGAAACTGCTGATCTACTAGGATTTTCACGCACAACCATCTCTAGGGCTTACAGAGAATGGTCCGAAAAAGAAAAAACATCCAGTGAGCGGCAGTCTGTGGGCGGAAATGCCTTGTTGATGCCAGAGGTCAGAGGAGAATGGGCAGACTGGTTCGAGCTGATAGAAAGGCAACAGTGACTCAAATCGCCACCCGTTACAACCAAGGTAGGCAGAAGAGCATCTCTGAACGCACAGTGCGTCGAACTTTGAGGCAGATGGGCTACAGCAGCAGAAGACCACACCGGGTGCCACTCCTTTCAGCTAAGAACAGGAAACTGAGGCTACAATTTGCACAAGCTAATCGAAATTGGACAGTAGAAGATTGGAAAAACGTTGCCTGGTCTGATGAGTCTCGATTTCTGCTGCGACATTCGGATGGTAGGGTCAGAATTTGGCGTCAACAACATGAAAGCATGGATCCATCCTGCCTTGTATCAACGGTTCAGGCTGGTGGTGGTGGTGTCATGGTGTGGGGAATATTTTCTTGGCACTCTTTGGGCCCCTTGGTACCAATTGAGCATCATTGCAACACCGCAGCCTACCTGAGTATTGTTGCTGACCATGTCCATCCCTTTATGACCACAATGTACCCAACATCTGATGGCTACTTTCAGCAGGATAATGCGCCATGTCATAAAGCTGGAATCATCTCAGACTGGTTTCTTGAACATGACAATGAGGTCACTGTACTCAAATGGTCTCCACAGTCACCAGATCTCAATCCAATAGAGCATCTTTGGGATGTGGTGGAATGGGAGATTTGCATCATGGATGTGCAGTCGACAAATCTGCGGTAACTGTGTGATGCCATCATGTCAATATGGACCAAAATCTCTGAGGAATGCTTTCAGCACCTTGTTGAATCTATGCCACGAAGAATTGAGGCAGTTTTGAAGGCAAAAGGGGATCCAACCCGTTACTAGCATGGTGTACCTAATAAAGTGGCCGGTGAATGTATACACTACATAAAAAGACACATATGGATGTTTTTATCACTATCTGACATGAAATCAGAACAAACCTTTCCTGTTTTAGTCAATTAGGGTTTCCAAATTACAGGCGGTCCCCTACTTAAGAACACTTGACTTATATAGGACCCCTAGTTACAAACAGACCACTGGATATTGGTAATTTACTGCACTTTAGTCCTAGGCTACCAGTTATCACAGGTGTCTGTAATGAAGCTTTATTGTTACTCCTGGTTCTTATGACAATCCAACATTTTTAAAATCCAATTGTCACAGAGACCAAAAAAGTTCTGGCTGGGGCTACAATTATAAAATATACAGTTCCGACTTACATACAAATTCAAACCTACACACCCTATCTTGTTCGTAACCCGGGGACTGCCTGTACTCACATTTGCCAAGTGAGAGTGAATTTTAAGGCATTTTTATGACTTTCTGCCAAGTCAGAAGTTTAGATACACCAAAGATTACTATGCCTTTAAACAATTTGGGACAGGCCATATGATGATATCATGTCTTTGGAAGCTTGGCAACACGTGAGTTATTTAGAAACACTTCTGTGGAAGGCACACCTGAAACACACTGCTTCTTTGTGTGAGACCCTGAGAAAATCTGAAGAAATCTGTCAAGGTATTAGGTAGAGAATCGTAAACTTGTACAAGTCTGGTTCATCCTTGGGTGGAATTTCCAGAAAATTGAAGAGGTCTTGTTCAATTTTACAAACAATTGTAAGCAAGTATAACCAATATGGGAATGTGCAGCCATCATACCATTCAGGAAGGAAATGGGTTCTGTACCCCGAGATGAACGTTCTTTGATCTGAAATATATGTATCAACTCAAGAACAAAAACTAAAGACCTTGTTAAGATGCTGCTAAAACTGGTAAGAGTCCGTTATTATCCACAGTGAAACTATATCGACATGGGCTGAATGGACCAGGAATAAGCCATTACTCCAAAAGAAAGAGAAAAAAGGCAGATTAATGTTTGCAAATGCACACAGGAACAAAGACCTTACTTTTTTGAGACTTGTCCTGTGGTCTGATGAAAAATTGAACTGTTTGGCCATTGCTACGTTTGGAGGAAAAAGGGAGAGGCTTGCCATCCTGAGAACATCATCCCAACTGTGACACAAGGGCAGTGGCGTAACTAGAAGCTGATGGGCCCCAGTGCAAAGTCTGTGCCAGGCCCCCGACTATAATGTATGGTTTATAGTTCTAGTCTTCTCACATGGGAAAGTGACACCTTATAGGCCTCTAAGCCTCCAGGGCCCTTCAAGTTACGCCCCTGCACAAGGGGACGGCAGCATCATGTAGTGGGGGGACCGGTGCACTTCCAAAATAAATGCATCATGAGGAAAGAACATCATGTGTCAGATATCTTGTAGTCCACTGATTAATATGGTTCTACATGGCTAAAGATGAAGAGTATGTAAGGGCTCTAGTCTGACTTTCTACCACCAGCAGAGACCACAATGAGGCATATACCCTCCTGATGCAAAGGAAAGGAGTACTCTTTAAATAAAACGTTTGATATGGTGGAATGAGCTCCTGGAAGAAGTGGCTTCTGGAACATATTATTACCGACTGAGCTATGAGCTCCATATTACATTGTGGTACAAGTCGTACAATTACCACTTCCAGTCATTGCTTTGTGCTTTCATTTCTTTGAATTGAGGACGCTATTACCTCAGGAACATATCAGATGTCCTGGCACGGTATAGAAATGTTGTTTCTGACTGGAAATTATTTGATCACAATTCTCTAGTAGAATGTTATGAGGAGATTTCCCATGTAAGATTAGGTACAAGCTGTTCTAACATGTGACCTGTAATATATGGAAGATACCTACAGGACAGAACTCATATTCCTGGAAATATCTTCTGTCCTACAATGTTAATGGTCCTCTTACAATAAAGTATTACTCAGAATATAGTACAAATTTGGGGAGATTTATCAGAAGTGTTGGAGAGAAGAGCTGTCTTAGTTGCCCATGGCAGCCAATTTAGAAAATTAAAGCTGAGCTCTGATTGGTTGCCATGAGCAACAAGAACAGTTTTACCTCAGACATTCTGATAAATCCACAAAAGACCACAACCATGTTGACTATCATGTATCCAATGATTCTCCCCTTTAACTCTTATACAGAACTCATCATGGCTTCCCATATCACATGTGAAAATAGTAATGCAAATGTTATACACTACAATCTGAATAATGATTTTGACTACTGTATGTGTCCTGATTTATGGCAAATTGATGTATGTATTACCTATTTAGGTGTTGTGCATTATTAGGAAATATTCCTAAAGTGCAGATTTATGCAGATGAAGTCCAATGACTGAATGAGGTTGTGATATTGAGAAGTACATGAAATTCTGTGCATACAAGTTCTGAGTTGTGCTGAACTTTACTAAGGAACCCATAGAAATCCATGGACAATACTGTACATATCTCCAGTTTCATATAGAATTACAAAGAAAAAAATTACATTGTTCAAGGAATGTGATATAACAATGATTTGCTGTAAGGGATAATACCTTCATAGAAGTCCAGGGGGACATTATACAGAGGCACAAGTATCTAGTAATATAAAACCTTGGGAAGTGCACGTGCCGCCATATAGGTTCCACACATGACCCCTAGATCCGCACATATAGGTTCCCACACATGACCCTAGATCCGCCATATAGGTTCCACACATGACCCTAGATTCGCCATATAGTTTCCACACACGACCCTAGATCCGCCATATAGTTTCCACACACGACCCTAGATGCATCCGAAAACGGTTGCAATATTTTCATTCATTGCCACAAATTTTGTTTAAGCTCATGATTGTAGTTAAAATTTTCTTAAAGGGAGTTTACCACCTCCACTAAGTGTTATAATCTGCTGGCAGCATGTTATACAATTCAATACAACTTTATTGACCCCTTTCAGGAAATTGGGTTGTACACAACCTGTCCAAGCCTGGACTACATATAACGACAGAACACAAACATATGATCATGGAGATAAGATGGGTGGGTGGGGATTACTGTCCTCCTCTGTACGGTCTAATGTTGGCAAGGGCAGAACTGGTCTTGTTGGAGCTAATTGATTTATTGTGCCTTTCAATTGCTGTTGGGACAAAGTAGTTCCTAAACCTCTCGGTACGGCAGTTTATTTGTCAGTATCGTTAGCTGAAGGTGCCCCGTTGATTCGCTATGAATGGGAACAGTGGGTGTGATTTGTTACTTGTGATGTTATAAATAAATGCCCTACTATTTCCATGATACCTTTATTATTTTGGTTCATTATGCAGTTTCGGGGAAATTCACATGCAAATGAGGTAGTTGGTGCACCTGATGCATCCTCGGCATCTGGAGAACTGCTTTTCTTTTATGGCCCTCCCCGCTCAGATGGAGATCTGAGAAGGGATTTGTCTAATGAGAGCTTTGGGGGCAACCTTTGGAAGAGTGGGAAGTGATTGTGGTGGGAAGAGAAGTGTTACAGGTGCGGAGGACTGTGTACTGTCTGTCTCATTAGCATATGGATTGAAATGGGAATATGTTGTGGAAATGTCATAATGGATAGAAATAATATAGATATGTTTGGATCACGCTACATTCATCTACAACATGCGGCCAGCAGATTCTATCGCTCGGTGGAGGTGGTAGACTTCATATGTTTTAACGGATTATTATCAGCACAAGATCATGATCCGAACCATTGAGAAGCATAATCCAGGATCTCACTGCAGATTGGTTGCTGCCCTACTTAAAGTTCATAGTCACTCAGTATGAACTCATGATCCTTGTGCTCAAACCCCTCCGCGTGACTTGCCGTGTCTTGCAGGGAATGTTCTGAGACGGTTTCTCTCCTACACACTGTGTAAACTCCAAGCTTCACATCCAGTGTGACTCATGGCTGCTAAATAAGGCGAGAGTTGAAAATCAGGTCATGGTCCCCACAGCTGCTTGTTCTAGTCTATGGCACCCATCAGCACCCCTGCTACATGGATCATCTCGCCTAGCACTGGATGCAGAGCCAGTTGGCAGTCACAACGCATTTTATTATTTTGAAGCACACAAATACCAGAAAGTTTTTTTCTTTACTGGGATGTATTCAAATGAATATTCTTTGTGCCGGAAATTTGATTCCACTATTTGGGTTTGTTGTGTATAAGAACAGCAGGTGCAATAGATACAAAGAAAATCGTTGTACTGCTGTTACTCAATGTGTGACCATTGGAGATTTGCTAATCCTTACTAAAGGCCCCATACACATTGGGGCACATTTATTAGGGGCCAGTTTTCTGTAGGACTTTGTATGTTGTTTTTAGTGCAAACTGCTTGCACAGGTATTTAAGAAGTGTCTGAACCACATTTGTGTCGCACGCGACCCATTTGTGGCGCAGCTGCACCAGGCGACACAAATTAGGGGGCGTTCCGGCGCCGAGTCAGACTGTACACCAGAGTTATCATGCAAAGTCTGACAGAAATGTGTTGCACGCCCCATGTTAAAAGGTGTACCAAAAAAAAAAGCTGGTGCACCCTCTCGGAGCTGTGCAGATAGCACCAGATTCATCAAATCCTGAATCTGGCGCCCCCTGCACTATACACAGGCTTTTATTGCAGTTTCCTGTTCTTAGTAAATGTGCCCCCATTAAATGAAAATTGGACAAGCTGATTGTACACATTAGGCACTGGAAGCTCATTGGTCGCAGTCGTCACATGATCGCTGAGATGTACTTATGGCATCTGATGGACAGAGAATAAAAATAAAACTATAACAAACCAAGAATCCAAATTAAAATATAAATTAAAAAAAAAAAACCATACAAAACAAAAAAACTCCACTTAAAAAATGGCCACAGATCCTTGCCATATTACTAAGCCACGCCCAGTTAGCCTAAAATAGACATGTAATATATAAAAATTTAAGGTAGACAATGATAAAGAATATTTAAATGTCTATTATAGAATTATAGGATATTATAAAATGTTAAAAATATTTTATTATATAATCAGCTGCCTAAAAATGATTAAATAGTAAAGGAGAATAAAGATAATCAAAAAAGAATTCTGTGCTTCATAGAATGTTCTAGCCAAAAATGGACTTATTCTTGCAGATTTATCAGGAAAGCTCAGTGGAAGTCCTGATATAGTTGCAATTCCTGACGCATGGCCCCGTAGTGTGTATTTATTGCATCTAATTTCCACTATTTTGTGTATATGATGTTTTGGAAATGTTGAGGCTGATGTCACACATTTGCTTTCTGCTTGCAGTGCATGAAGGGGCGGCATGATACGGCTATGTAGGAATCCATTCTGATGATCGTGTGATGTATTACCGCTCCTGGATGTATATGGAGAAGCCAGTGATTTCCAGAAGATCTCCATGTCTACTTTTATTACTGAAGCTTTGTTAGAAACTTCTTTCCATTTACGTCTTCTCCCTACTTCCCCATGAAACCTGATCAAGTGAAGGGCGCTGTAACCATTCCACCGGAATTATTTTACACTACTCTTTTTCTTGGGGTTGAGGCACAACCGGCATCGACCGTATCAGTTGTTACCTTGCCACCAGTGTAATTTGGGGGTAGAAGACATTACAAAACCATCTACTCTCATTCACTGATGTCATGTTGTGAAGTGTCATGTGATTGCGATCTATAAGAATATGGCTTATTGTGGACTTGGCTTCAGTCTTATAATAAAGGCCACTGTATAGTTATGGGGCATAAGCTGGAAACTTATTGGGTACCCAACATTTTGGGAAAACTGTTGAAGTGTAAAAGGGAAGCACTAGATGTTTTAACATTATCTCCCTATTTTCAGCTGTACCCTTTTACAGGAGTGGGTTTCAGCATTATACTTTGCAGTGCCAAATGGACCATATTGTAACTTGTACTTTATACTATATCAGCTGTTTATGAATGGGAATAACATCTTCTTGTATGTGGCCTATTGAAGCTGCATTTTTTTCCTTTGCTAATTAAAAATCTTTATGTAGAGCCATCAAATTCTGTAGCGGTTTACAGATTCTGGGGGAAATATGTCATATGAAACAATAGGAATGAGTCGAATTGTATTGTAGGTGTAAGGACCCAAAGGTATCCTTATATGTAAATAAATGTTTCAGTGTGTAATATGTTGGATTAATGGGGATCTCTAATTAATAAACAGTGACTAGAGCACCAAATTCCTACCCTTAGGATTGATTACCAGTATGTGATCAATGGAGGTCACCCATAAGTTGTCAGGAAGCCTCCTTTGTGTTATAGTAGGGGAGCCTCCTATTCACCCATGTATAGGCCAATAATACAGTTCCACGAAAAAAAACAAAACCCAGGGGTACAGACACAGGACCTCCCAGAACCACTACAAGTGAATCAATCACTGCCACCCAAAAGCGTTGTACATCTCTACACAACCATATCAGGTGGTGCCTATTGGACAATGGTGACACTTAGGAGTATGTAACCTACACATCTTATTGAACATGCCCGGAGTGAGGTGACTTTGGTGGCCGATATACTGTTGATCGGCCTATTTGTCGTGGCTCGGTACATATACACATGGGATACCTCACCCAAGGAGGAAATTAGTGCTTTCCACCTATCTTCAAAATTCAGAGATACATTTGCTAGTTTGGAGAAGATAATGGGGTTGGGTGCACAGCAAATAGGTAAAACCCTCCTTTCATTTTCAATGCTCCAACAAGTTGATATGAGGACACTGAGCTTTACTTGCATGGCACAGCTGCAGGGTCGGCTCCAGGTCTCAGTAGGCCCTTGGGCGACAGAGCCTCAGTAGGGCCCTTTGCAGTGGACTCACTTGGTGGCATTAAAAATTCAGAAACTAAAACAGTCTCATGTTCCCTAAAATATTTCCTAGTTTATCAACCCAAACATCTATCAATAAACTAGGACAGCAATCCACCGGTCGCTATACCACTCTACCACGTAGAGAAGGTCTAGATGTTGGTGCCCACAGCTGATGGTCCAGGTGCACGAACCCATAGCAATTCATATAGTCCAGGAAGCCACAGGTCTCGTAGATGTGAAAAATAACGTAGTCTTTATTGACCCAAGCATATTACAAGTAATGTTTCGATTCAACAAGAATCATTATCAAGCATGATTGATCTACATCATCTCATTGTGGCCACAGGTCACATCTCATAGTTTCAAAAAAATTCTGGTCAGTCATAGTTGGGTGTTCCTGTCCTCTCAGAGCAGCACTCTGACAATTTGTCACCAATGTGGTTTTATCACATTTTTGGATCTTTGGGATCATACTCCAAGGATCAAACATTCACAGTCAGTATGTTAGGAATTGTGAAAGTTGAACATGACATCGTAAACCAGCAGATGGCAGACACTGACACAGAGACATCAGTCCAGTCCTACATATCCACATCACTGCTCACCGGACCAGTCCCCAGCGGTGTCCTCCAGCCACAAGAGAAGTCCAGCATGTAAGGTAAGTGGTGGATTCAAACTGCCATGGGTCCTGGGCTATATGAATATTATTGCTCCTACAAGTCTGGAATCCCTTCCTACATGTGGTACTAAATTCAAGCTCCTTGGGGAATGGAGGATGTGACTCTTCTGCCTGAAATGACCATGTTGTACATATGTATTGAGAGCCGGAACAGGTCTACAAGGATTTAATGGGTGAAGGTCCTTCTCAGTATGTGTCAGGTGGTTTGAGTGGCCACAGGCCCTCTAGAAGTGTTGGCCCCCGAACTACTGCCCAACTGCCTAAATCATAATCCACTACTGGGTAAGTATGTACACTACTTTCATACTGTAGGGGAGTAATGGTGAACCTTTTAGAGCAGTGGTGGCGAACCTATGGCACAGGTGCCAGAGGTGGCACTCGGAGCCCTCTCTGTGGGCACCGAGGCCATCTCCAAAGAGGACACAAGGGATCTTCATGGTTTCCCAGAAGGCCCAGGACTTTCTGTGCTCAGTGCTATCTTAAAGTGACAGCGCTGCCTGAGACTACAGGAGGAGTGGGGAGGTGTGGGCAGATCTGGATTATCATCGTAGCTTCGGCTCCAGGCCTGAAAATTCTTCCTATTCAGGGGAACCTGAATTTGTCACCCTTTCTTTCTACTGTATTGGTGTTCTTAGGATTCTGATACGATTGAAACCTACGACAGAGAAGGGAGCAAGAAGTTGCACAAATTGCACTTAAATGTTAGCACTTTGGGATAAATAAGTGGGTTTTGGTTGTAGTAGTGGCACTCAGTCTCTAAAAGGTTCACCATCACTTTTTTTTTTTTTAGAGGGAATTGTCCAAACTACAGCCAAAAACCACGTATACAGCAATTTAATCAGCAACTTATTGTTCCCTGCTCTGCCAAAGCTATCAATTGTATTGCTGTCTTAAGAAGAACCATACCGTTGAAAAAAAAGGAGGGTACATTTGGATGATTATTGTAGCTTCCCTCCAGGGTTCCCTTTAACAGGAGGAATCATGGGGTAGGAGCTTCAATGATAGTCCAGCTCTGTCCATACATTGTTGCTCCTCCTGCAGTCCCACAAAGTTTTGCTTTAAAATATCCCTGAACACAGCACATCTAGGGCGACCCAGAACTGCAAGAGGGGGCCACATGAACGGATGCCATGCCCTATGTAGCATATGTTCTGCTGGAGAGGTGCAGGGGTGAGCGCTCTTCACCCCTCTCCTCTCCATAGGAAGTCGTGCTTCTGGGCCGTTCGTATTGCAAAAGATAACAAGCTTTTTTCTCTTTTTTTTCCGGCAATGACATGATACAATGACCAATGTGTGTGCCTTGCACAATGCACTTCACTGGCGGCTGTATGCTAGCTGCAGTTTGTACAGCTGGCTTACATCCACCATATCAGTTTGTATGAAAGAGGCCTAAGATTTACCATAAAAGTGATGGGGCGATAGTTTATATTACATGTTCATCTGATGTATTAAAAATAAGCTCCATCACAAATACTAAAAATTGAGGCGGTGTAACAGCTTATAAAGCCAGATCCATAAAAGGGTCCTTACATCTCATTAGCACAATTGTAAAAGTTGATTTTAGAAGGGAGGCGGCCACGGATACCAAATATTAACGGATTACCAGAGTCATGGTGTCTGGGTCTACGAGTAAGTGCCCCTGGTTTATCATGATGGATTTTGATTGTAGATTAGGTCAGATCAGAGAAGGTCCTATTCCTGCCTGATTATGCAGCTCCGACAGTTCTCTTCTCCTGTAATCGCACATGAGTGTACCTGCAAACAACGGGCCCGTTTGTGATCCCATATTGAACACAAATAGGTTAAAGCTACTCATATCCATTTATTATAAAACTTTCCTAATGGCTCATTTTTTGGTGAATCGGAATATATTTAGTTATTCAATATATTAAGACTTTGTAAATTTGTATTTCATAGGACCCAAAAAACAGAGTGACTAAAATACTGAGGTGTGTACTGTAGATGGAAAGGTTCTTTTACGGTGCTGGAAACTACCAATGGAACCAGATGTGAATGAAGAGTTTCATCTTGATATTGCTTATATGGTAATTGGGCACCTTTTTTTAAAGAGAGTCCTCCAACAGTATTGACCATACAAAGCTGCAGACAGCGTTATGTATTAGCTCTGGAGATCTGTGTGATTGTACCTTTGTGTATGTTAGTAGCAGTAGGACTGTGAAAAATGAATTTATATTCCAGGAGTTTCCTCACAGTGCTGTGTTCTCTGCGTTCAAACTGCTCCACAGTACCTTCCCTGTGAGATTTCACACAGTCCAGGTACAATCCTGGAATATTATTTTTTTTTCCTTAGTCCAGCACACACAAAGGTTACACAGATCCGTGAACATCGATCACCATCTGTCACTTTATGTGGTTAAAACTTTGAGGATCTGACGTAGTTGAATGCATCAAATGAGATCTGAAGACAAGGAGGAATAATTTCAGATCCCTCTTATTGGCAGGAGGTGAAATTTCTGAATAGAAAAATACATGTTCAGTTATGTGCTGTGTGTATTTCTGATTGTTTTATGGTTTTGTATGTTATTAGAGCTGCATAAAATAACAAAACACCTTGAACAACTGGTTGGACACGTTGGATTTAGTTCTCCCTTTACGCCACCTCATGGTCGTGTTTTGTGGGAAAGACAAAGCAGAACTGACAAGTTTTAGGACTTTTTTTTTGTTTATTCAGGTTTAATATTCACAATGTAAACAATAAATTTCCTCAACCACAGTATTTCTTGTAAAAGACAAAAGAACAGCGTTTGTACAAAAATGCCCTTAAAAAAAAAACAATTGTGTTTACATTTTACAAAATAAAACTTGCTGAAGGGTGATCTGCTATGGAGAGTCTGTGTGTGTGGACGCTCCTCTCTCAGCAGAGGTCGGACTGGGTTACACTGACGCAGACAAGACATCCAATCAGATCACAAACCTTGTCTCCATGCCACATTTCCCTTCCGGTTATTACTTGACGGCGCTGCATCGGACGCTCCGATTGCCGAATCGGAAATGTTAACCGTAAAGGTAACGGTAAAAAGCGGATGTGTGATATTCCTGGTGGTTCTGGATCATTTCTAAACCACTTGGCAGGCACATGATGCAGCAGGGTATAGGGGACGCTATGGTGTAAAGCAGGGAGGAAAGTCACAGACCCCCTTCAATTATAGGCAAACTATAACTACAAGACATGCAGTTCAGTAATAACCAGAAGGCCAGACTGTATCCGAGCCCGTAGTCATAGGATTATACCCGGGAGAAACGGTGATATCTTACAGTGTGGGAGGAGCTGGGACGGAACAGGCATCTATATTCAGAAGACATGAAAAAAGGCTACTTCGACCTGAAGTGCCTGTAGATCCAAGTATAACAACCAGGACTTTAACAATTGTCCTTTTACTCATGGGCGGGGCTCCTCCAGGATTTTACTCATGGGCGGGTCTTAATATATGCTTCACCTAAATTATAAAGGGAATCTATCCAATCCCTTAAAACTGCAGATTGCTCTGGACATCTAAAAGGTGTAAGCAAATAATTTATCCACTTCCCGACAATGAATGTTGCCAAGCCCCTTCACTTCTTGCTCTTGGATGGACATCAGAGAAAAGGGGAGTGTACAATGTGAAGAGCCCCGGAGACTTTACAGTAAGGCCAGGGATACAAGACTGTGGTTGGTCCCTGAATCACAGACCGCGTGTTGACCAAATTTTAAGGATTGACCAAGCGTAGAGGACGGTAATAAATGATAAAGGGAATCCCTTCATCATGTAGTTCAACGGAAAGCAGGGACTCCTTGTATGATAGATCCCTATGATGGTCAGGGTCTCGTCCTCTACACTTTGGTTGTTCCATGAAATCTGACCAACGTGCAGTTTGTTTTTCATGGACATACACGTCATGTATCCAGGACTCAAAGCAGTTTTGAGGGGTCCAAACTCCCTTTACCACGTCCATTTTAGAAAATACTTTAATCCCCCGGGGACCTGGGTAAATCCCACAGCCAATAAGCAATGTGGGCAGATACCCTGAGTGCATAGGGTCGGGTCTTCTTGCCCCCTAGCCCTTGTTCCCATTGAATACAACCAAAGTCGCCTATGCATTGTAAGTGTCTGCCTTATGCCCATAGCAGTAAAAAATAAAATTGCTACATAAAAAAAAAAAAAAAAAAAAAAAAAAAAAAAGGGGGAAATGATGGACAAGAAAACATCACTACATTGGAGGATTCCAGTTTGCAACAAATCTTGCTATAAAAAAAACCCCAAAATGTCAGTAAAAGTGTAATATATAGAGCACATATATTATATGTATGTAATTGTGTGGATGTTGCAGGCAACACATACACATATATAATATAGTTCCATGTCCTCACACGCAACGTTTTATAGACTGAACAGTTTTCCAGGAAGGCCGAAACACTTTTGTCAAACACGCAAACACACACACACACGCACTATGTAACATTTACAGGTTGTATTCGTACAGACAGGTAGGCAGCACTACATTTACAATGTGAAGTTACAGCAGGAACAAGTGGATCAGTAGAAAGAGGTGAAAGGCAAAAAATAAAAATAATGACGTAAAATGGCCATAAACTGGGACAGTTCACAGCATATTCAAGTAATGAAGGGTCAATCCCCCGTAGAGTAGAGCAACTAATAAGAGCACATTTTGACATAAAATTACAATATCCTTCACGTTCTCCCGTTTTACGGATTACAGCCTTGGGTGGTAACGGGACAGATTCTCGATGATGGGATGCCTAATACTTCATTAAGACCTTTTCGTAAAAGGATAAGTGGCCACGTTGAGCAGGACAGGACGGTCTCCCTGCAACTAATGGGGGACCCCAGGTACCATCATCAAAAGATGTCAGCACCTTAAGACGTCTCCGTCCCAACAAGTCATCGTAGAGGCATCGTCTCGCTTTAAAAAAAAAAGTAAGGTTTCTAGTGATATGTAAAAGTCAACAGCCACATGGCACTCGGGATCCCTACCAGCCGACAGCATCTTTATATGCATGGCAGCACTGCTGACCCCCCCAAGAAAGGCATTAGGTACAGAATGACAGGGATTGAAAGGGGGCTATAAAAAAAAAATCTGAATAAAATTATAAAATAACTTACAATTTTATGTAAGCTTTACATGCAGCCTACGGAGGTGGCAATTTCAGAACATAGCAAATAGCAGTAAACCTGGCTATAAACCTTGGACTATCCTAAAAACTTTTCACAGTTCTGAGAAAAAGTTAAATAAAAAAAAAGTTTTCTACCCTCAGACAAAGCATCAATCTAAGGTTATAAGGAGGGTGGGTAAACAATTTTGACCCCTTACAACTTCTGACAGTGGAAAGAGGAATGTAAATCATACCCAATATGATGGTTATTTGATTGAGAAATCAGGATTTATTGCCCAAGTGCTCAGGAGGCGGTCTCTTCCTTTGCAGCCCCCCCCCCCCCCGGCTCTAATAATTTACTAAAAGGTCAAATCCACCACTCAAAATCCATCGTGGAGGCGAGGCTTTCTCATGGCCAATCATGGCTAGTTCTGTCAATTTACCGGATTGGCTGTTCGGCCAGTAATATGTCTGGGTCGCGTGGGCCAAACCAATCAGTTCTGCTCATCTCTACTTATGACAAGACCCTACACTTGTGATCGCATCTCCATCTACCACCAGGATCAAGGATAGTAAACCAAGCACACTGATATACCGGTGTGTGGCCCCTCTAGCAAGATTTGCTCTTCTTCTAGCTTCTAATGCCCTGGTTTATAAGAAAAAGACAAAAAATATGCAAATGAGCCTGAGGGGCTCCAGGCACCATAAACATCTCATTTGCATAATTTTCATATCCTTTTTTTAAAAAACAGGGCATAAGCAGCTAAACGAAGTGCAGATCTCATCATAGGGGGCACGCAGCAGTATGTCCGTGTGCTTGGTTTACTATCCTTGTCCTTTAAGATGTAAATTTCTCTGTTATACAACCATTTTGGGTAGGTTTACGGTGCCCCTACTACATATATGGCACAGTCATCCATTAATAGGGGGTCAAAACTGCTTCCAAATCCCCTTTAAAGAAGCAACTGAAAGTGCGCCTGATTCCTACAACATTGACATACACGTCAGTCAGACACCGGGGCCCGACGACCATATAGGAACAGTAACCCCTGCTTTCACCTAGGATCTTTTAAAAACAAAATATTTGAGGTTTCAGAGTTTAAAAAAAAATTATAATAAAAACACACAATTATATTTATATATGTACAATGACTTACAAGTGTGCAGTCAGGAATTACAAAGGGAAGGAGGAGTAAGGGAAGCCCATACCTTACATGCATCGGGAACAATAGAACAATATGTCAAAATATATAAAATTAACCAATAAAGTGCACGTTCCTCACATATTACACCTGCCCCTTTATAAGAATGAAAAAAAAATAAAACCAAAAACAAAAAAAACACTAAAAAAAAGTTCCATATCACATGGTATTGTATAGTGGATTGGTTGTTCTCTTCTTCTCATTGGTCTTTTTTAGTCTTCTCAAAGGGTGAGTTCTACCATGTTCGTGCTTGGGAGTGACAGATATTAGTGGGACTGAGGGGTCTAGTACCACAGGGGGGTGAATGTGCCCCGGGGAAACAGTCAATTCAGAATCAGAACCTGCTATACCCTGCTGAGCCAAACCAAACTCTTTGGCATACTGCACAAGAGGCTTTTCCACCGGCTTGCTTTTTACAACGCACTCTTCGGTTTTGATCTGTTCTACAAAATGTTTTGTGGGTTCCAGTCCCGAGGAGGCCTCTACTGAAAGGATACAAAGCTTCTCGGGTGGATCCTCAGATTTTACAGCTAAATCAGACTCGTAATTCCCTGGCACGATCCGGAGAGAATTCTGAAGCATGTCGGGATAAGTCTGATTATTATCCGAAGAGACAGAGTCCCTCTCCGACAAGTCGTCTTTAGAAAGTTCTAGACAGCCCAGTTTGGCCAAAGACGCCGAACGTTTCATCTGGGACGGAGTGGTGAGACCAGCTTGCCGAATCCGTGCCTCTATCTCCTTAGCTCTCTGTTTGACGACGCCGGGGTTGCTACTAAAGTCTTTGATGCTGTCGCTACTCGAACTATGGGGGAGGCCAAAAGAGAAGGAGGTAACGTCCAACACTTCACGCAACTCCCGTATATTCTCTGTCAGTCTGTTGATAAGATTGAGATCTTCATGGCTCAGCTGGGACAAGGCACTGTCTGCTTCCCTTTGCATCAACTCACCAAGGCTCATAAAAGTGTCCCCTTGGTTCTTGTTACTTGTACAGTTCGACAGATTGCCTAAACGTTCATCAGTACTGGTGCAATCTTCAGTGACCCCTTCTAAAACAATGGTGCAGGGGTGACACTGATAATTAGGACTAGGTAAATCTATGTGTATACTAGGACAGACTAGGCTGATGCCCTGTAGATCAGGTACAAGGCGTTGCTCTTCCTGCGGACTCTCAGACATAAAACTTGCATCCAGTAGGCTTTCTGCTTGTGCCGAGGACCTGCCCGGAGCACTTGCACAGACATTTTGTAAAGGTGCTTCAGAAGATGGACCATGTGACTCTCCATGACTTTCACCGCACTCCTGATGAGAGAGGTTATTGTCATTATCGTCATAACATTGAACTCTAAGGTCACGTTCAAGATCTTCTACTTTCTTTGGAAACGGTTCGGAACCATTATTCTCTAAAGATTCGGTAACAGGCGATGGGTTCTCCTTTCCTTGTTCTTTAACTTCAAGCTCTGGTGGATTTGTTTCTTGCTTCGCTTGTATATCCTGATGCTCGGATGATGGAGATGACTCTGTAGATGGCTCAGACCTGAGAAGTTCCGAAGAATCCAACCCTGTAACTTTAGTTTTGACCTTTTTGTCCTTTTCATTATCTGTAGCATCAAGCAAAGAGTCTTCAAGTTTATTTTTTGGAGCAGAATCACTGAAAGCAGAGTCATTCTTGGAATTTTTTCTTGTTGGCACAGCGGTGGTGTGCTGCTGCTGCTCCTGCTCTTGCCTCAAGCGTTCCTCAAACTCCATGGTGGCCCTTCTGACGGAGCCTGCAAACCACTTGGGAGCCTGGCCGGGAACTCCCTGATGGTCATTCGCTTCACTCGAGCTTTCAGAGTCCTCCTGAGAACTTTGTTTGCACTTGGGTTCTTTACACTCCTCACTCTGCTCCTTGCTGATGCCTTCAGGCTCCCATACAGATTCAAGTGACAGGTCGTGGATTGTATTTCTCTTTGGTGCTTGTACTTGGCTAGACAGATTGTCTGTTTTCTGTTGGCACTGGCCTACTCCCTGGTTGAAGGACTCGATCTCTGTGATTATCTCTTTCACAGATATTGCATTTTCAGAGTGTGATTTCGGGAGATGATCTTGAACTACTGGTTCAGAGACCTCCTAAAGGAGGAAAAAACATAATTACTACAAAGAATTTACTAATTTAATAAGAAACAGAATAATTCTATTATGAAGCCAAAGATACTTCCATTTAAATGCTTTGTAGCAACTTTTATTGTTGTTATACCCCATCTACTGGTCCCAGCAGTTGGACCCTAAACGTTCTCATGTGAGACTGGTACGTTGAGCAATCATCTCAACGTTCTGTCCAACACCATAGGAGTTACATATATTGCCAAACACAGCGTTTAGCCATCTCCAGCAAGCTCATGACTGATGCATGCGTGAACAGATGCTTAATTCAATTCATTCTAGGGACTGATTGGGGGTCCGATCCGGGTACTGATGAGATTCCCAGCTATAGCACTCACACCGATCAGATTGTTAATCGCAGGACAGGAGATGATAATCAAACGTGGTACAATCTCTTACCAATATATGCAATATGTGTTATTGCAGTGAAGCCCCATAGCTACAAAAATAGAGGTGTATGGTTTCACTCTCTAAAACAACACATAGCTTATTATATAATCTCACATTATCGGGTAAAATAGGATAATGCGACCCTTCATAGGGTGTACTAACCTTTGGCTGCTCCTCATCTGTAGACGAATCTTCAGAGGCCTGTGGTGTGGTCATGTCTGCATTCGCTCTTGGTTTATCTGCAATGCTCTCATACAAGGGTGCCTCTGGCCAAGAGCCTTTAAGGACACCATTTCTAACATTGATTTGGTCATCTGCTCGGGTGGTGGAGCATGTCCGTGGCCGGTTCTCCTGAGATAATTCGACAAACTTTTCCAGTGCACTTAGGAAATCGATTCTGTCCCCACTCATGTCCTCAGATTGGGAGGTAAAAGAGGACTGATCGGGGGATTCTGGTAGATCACCCGTGTGTGATCCAAGATCCCTTAGTGGCAGGAGATGGCAAGTAACGTCATTCTTCAGTGCATCCTTCTCCATGTCTTCTAGCGTCAGGTCAGGGAGCTCCGATTGACCGGTTAAGCTTTCAGAAACTGGAGACAAGTCTTCAAGCCTATCAGGTCTACAATTGTCCAGGAAGACTGAAGACTCATCAGAGCAGCATCGTACTGAGCATCCATTCACGGTGTTGAGATTTAGAATATCTTCTATTTGTCCAGTGTGATAGTCACAAGGTGTAAACTCATAGCGCGCTTGCGGGGTGTTACACAAAGAGACGCTAATGGGGCAAGATGGGTTACAGTTATCGGTGGGAGGTCCCAGTGTATAGGAATGATGCAGGTCCGAGAGCTGCTCAGCTGAGGAGGTGATGTCTTTTTTGCTCATTTCCATTCCGGTTTTGCCAATAGGTTCATGGTGATCTGATAGGTCGCTATCAGAGTGTGAGCGCCATAGCTTGTTGTGCCTCTGCTTGCTGCAAAATACAACAAAAAAAGATAATTACCTGACTTACAACAGTGCAAAACTCTCAATATTAAGTTAAGAAAAACTTTCCATTCATACTAAAATATGCACAACTGGCTAGTAACGACAGAGTCATAGGGGGCAATCAGAGGATTCTCGGACTTTATAATTGGCCCCAAGGATGCAAGAAGTGATAAATATGCACCCTACAGGCACTTATACAATGTCAACAAATGGGGTCGAAAGAGAGGATGTCCCAAATCGGGATCAAAAGAGCGTTCATCTGAACAATGTTTCTGCCGCTCATCCACCCATGGTAAAGCAGCAGCTGGCGAGCCATTACAGAGAGTTGGCAGGGATGTGGATCTTGCTATTGTTAGGCTGTCAACTGACTTCATAATGAAAGGTACAAATGTGTCTGAAAAGTAGATTCTGGCAGAAGATTGTGTACATAGCTCTCCGCATCGTGACAAGTCAACACGAAATGCAAAGAGGCATCATATGAGTAATAGCCATGGGCACCTGTTGTGTCCGTCACTGCACGGCCGACCAAACCTTTCCAGGAAGGAGACAAGTACATGGTGATCTCAGATGTACAAGTTCACATGGAAATATATGGCGGACGATACCTTAATATATTTACTCATGGAGTAAGATTTCATCTGAAATGTGTACAAGCTGTTTATTCAAAAGAAAAGTTAGCCAACTTTTCCATAGTAAATATTGCTATGAAACTGCAACAAAATCAGCTGCAAATCTGCTTGTATTGTATTATAGGAGGTTTTTCCCCCCAAATTGTTGTACAAAAAGTAAGATCCACTCTGAAAAATCTGCAATGTGTGAATAAGGCTGCTTTGTATTTACAGGGGTAGTGCCAACTATTTAAGTAATTTCCTATAAGTATAATGGTGATCAGGGGATTCTCACTGAGCATGTTACCCATGTTATCCACCATCCTGTGGATAGGCAGAACTTTTTTGGTATAAAACTGCAGCACAACTGCCCTGTGTGTACATATTTGGGGATTGCAGGCGGACAGCTTCTGATATCACCAGTTTCTCCTCCATTACTTATTTGCATCCATATTTCACTAATCCACAATACATGCATGAATGGGAGACTCACCTTGCTAACAGAATGCCCTGATATTCCTCAAGTTGTTTCATGAAACTGGGGTTAGGTTTGGTAACTGTTCGCCTCTCCTTTACATAGTCGAAGGCTCTATCCAGGTTCCAGCCGTACTCCTTCATAGCATAAGCGATCACAGTGGAAGCGGAGCGGCTGACCCCCATTTTACAGTGCACAAGACATTTAGCTCCATGTTTTCTACAAAGAAAGATATAACAAAGGGATATTATTACACTGTACAATGTTCTTCTGCCATGTTCCACCACTAGAGGGCATCTTTTTGTCATGTAAGTGTGCAGACCTCCGGGCATGGATGGCAGCAGATTCATTATAACGCAACACTCGGGCACGTGTTTGGATGTTTAGAAATCAGTGATGGTACATCTGTTGGTGTTTTGTCAACATTAACACGAAAGCCGCGTCTCCCGTTTCGGGACAACATGACACGGAAAAACTTCCTGCAAAAACATCCTCTCTGATTAATACTAATAATAATCAGTTAGGTGATACAGATCAGAGAGAAGTTGATGTCAAAGACGCCTTTTAAACATGGGAAGCTGCTCTCCAAATCTGGAGAAGCGTTCATTCTTTCATCGATGGAGGAAGTATGTCCAACAGAAATGAATAATGCGCAGGCTGAATGGATATGTATTGTCCCTATATTCCTATATGGACTTAAGAGCCCCACGTCTTGCAATCACTGGGGGTCTCCGGGGGATATAGAATTTACGCTACTACATAGACTCTGTACTCACTTTGCTTTAGAGATGAATTTGTAAGTATCATTCCAATAGGCCAGCAGGTCTGTGCCTTCCTCGTCATATACTCGGATATTATGATATTCAAAAACTCCAGGAAAGAAGTTGTCAATCTCCCGTGTGACGTTCAAGATGTATCTGACCCTGGGGAAAGAGAAGAGGTAACCAAGTCATTCATGTTCTGACCTTCTAAACACAGAAACACATTTTGCACCAAAATGTTGGAGCAGACATTGTAGCGAGTAATACGATACCAGGAGGTCAAGGGTTAAAGGTTAATGATGCACCCCCCCCCCTCTCCATAAGACATCTGTTTTATCACACGGCCCACCTTTCCCTTATGTGTTATTTTAACCTGATAATCTGAACTGCATAAAGGTTATCTCACGGGGCCAAGGAGAGAGGGCCGGGGCGCAGGGCCAAAGAGGGGGGGTGAGGCCCAATATTCCATCAATTAACAGGGGTTGCCCTGTGATAAACTGGGAAGCCCACTGAACATGACATGCGTTAGTTTCCCCTTCTACACCTGCACATATTTAGCAGTATACATGGAGGCATGTACTTC
Organism: Engystomops pustulosus; assembly: GCA_019512145.1. Classification (NCBI taxonomy): domain Eukaryota; kingdom Metazoa; phylum Chordata; class Amphibia; order Anura; family Leptodactylidae; genus Engystomops; species Engystomops pustulosus. The sequence continues at coordinate 241,658,732 of CM033642.1, read as the reverse complement.
TCCTTACCCTCTATTTTGCAGATCTTCCAGATTTGAGGCGTTCCACTCTGAGCCCTGTAAAAATAAACACAATCTTGATTACTCTTACATCTTCTACTTGGTAATGACTTAAAGCTCTCCGATGATCTCACTCCAATTAGTTTGCAAGAATTCATCAAATTGTACTGCTAACTATTAAAGCAAAACATCGGCCAAACCCCCTAAGGTAAAATAAAGAAAAGCGCCTGCCATATATTTACACTGCACAGGACACAACGGTGAAGGATAGAGGAGCCCTACAGTGAAAGGGTTAACCTTTAAAGTGCGTATCTGTTCCACTCATGCAGGAACAACATACAGAAACTTACCATAAGGCAAACAAATGACTTCACCATCTATACTGTAATTGGACCCATCTGAAAAGCCCTTCCCAGGGAGAGGAACCTGTCAGACCAGGTACATCCTCCACTCAGGGTCACGTTTTCACTGAACTCGCAGGAGGTTCTGCCCCGGGGACCACGGAGGGACAAAAGGCTGAAAGCAGCTGCATCCTGATGCCATACAGGCAGTAGCCCCACACTTAAAGGGGCACTACATTGAAAAATAAATTGGGTCTTTCAGGACACAACGACGTTAAATTTCTGGCAGGATCCCCGGACAAGGCTGGAGGCGGCTAGTATATCTTATCTGCACTTGCTTTGTCCATTGTTGTCCAAAGCATCTGCATCCGGCTGAATGTAATGTCTTCAACATGATAAAGCCATCAACACCTTGTTTATGCTGCATGCTCAGGGTACAAGCCATCAACACAGTGTGAACATATTCTTATATAGTTTGTGCATCTAAAGCTTTTACTTTACTCCATACAACCGAATGTGTCTTACAAATTCCATAAACTTCCCTCTAGAACATCAAAGTCAATAAATGCCATGAAAAGGTCCAGTCCCTGATCCCCTTGATATGATGGAAGACTTCCAGGAGGCCATGGGGTCAGCTAGGACAATAATGTAAAGCACATGCTGGACTTTCACTGACCTTTATGTCATATCTGGGTACATGGGAGATGGAGTCTGGTCTAGTATTCGAGAGCATGCGTTTAATATTGGCTATAGCTTTATACATTATCATAGACTGTAAGCTCTTTTGACCCCCCACTCCTATTGTTCCATATGACAATGTAATATTACATTGTGTACATCCCCTATGACTTGTATAGCGCTACGGAATATGATGGTGCTGTACACAGATCATTATTATCTGCATCAAAATTCACCTCCCCCACCGCATTAGTGGAGGCCTCATGTTAATATTAGAGTCTGTACACACCCTGGAAATACTTGTACACACTACAAGACACTAAGGTGGTATTTATATACTACCAGATCCATTACTATTAGAGGTGACATTGCCAGTGTATGCAGCTGCACAATGTATAGATGACAGGAGGAGAAAATACATACTTTAGACTACCTCCTCCGCCTTGTGTGATGAAAGGGGTATGGTGGAAAATGTGCCAAAATCCTGGCACAATTTTCAACTTTATGCAGTGTAATATTATATATCATCCAGCAAGAACCACTGTGCTCAGCAGCAGGTTAAAGGGCTTGTACAAACTGAGGTAGTTATGGATATGGGGTAACAAGGTGATTGCTGAGGGTTCGACTGCTGGGTCCGCTATCGAGAATGGGGGTCTCGTTCTCACTAGTGGGTGGATCGGCAGGTTGAACATGTGTCAATATCATGGGAGTGTTGGAAATTGCTGAGCACAGCGGTCACCTATCTCTGACCACTGGCAAAAAGAATAGAGCTGCCCCCACATACCAGTCGTCACCTGTATCCGGCCTTGCATTATAATCTTATGTACAGTCATTGCATATTTGCTGATGTCAGGACTTCCGCTCATTTTTGTTTCACCAGCCCTCCTTCCCCGGGGTACTGTTCATATGTTGGCAATAGTCCCTGGAAAGATTTGGGATGCATTCTCTCTACAGGGAATACGGGTTGTTGCCAAGAATCTTTCATACCCCCAATAGACCCGGCTTTGAAGATAGTCTTCCTTGCACAACAAAGCCTGCTGATCCCTGCGCAGTTCACTATCCTCCTGTTACCAGGGCTGGAGATCAGTGTCCTTGCAGTGTAAATAGTTTTGCCTCCCCAGGGAGACTGCCGGTCATCCTGCATTCACCTCACACCCCCTTCTAAAACGCTATTGCCGGTTCCTGCTCTCTGAAGTGATAAAATAAGCCACAGGGATCTATTTTTTCAAAAGAAAGATAAGCAAGAACAGCAATGTCCTCTGCCTCCAGTGGCGGTAACTGAGCCATGCGGGAGAACCAAAATGATTGTATTTACTCATCTACATGTAATACTGTATAAGGCCGAATTTACACGAACATATGCCCGTCGGGCCGTAGCGATGGAGAGGAGGAGAGGTGAACCCCTCCCTTCTCCATAGAAATGCACAGCGCACGGTGACGCACACATGGGGAAAGAAAGGACATGTCCAATCTGTTACCCGTGTAAGGAGCTGTACACTATGGGGGCGGATATACAGGCGCAAGCTTGCTCCCATACGGTCGTGTAAATGCGGCCTAATACTGTTATATGATGCAGATGGGAGGGAGCTTGCATAAGGGGAAAGCCGCTTCCTTACTTAGATCAGGACTTTGGAGGAATTCAGAAACTAATGATTAATGAAACCAACGTATCCCCTAGCCAAAGGATAGGGTATAACAAGCTAATCAGAGAGGGTTTGACTGCTGAGACCCCCACCGATCACAAAAATGGGACCCCCCCCCCCCCCATCCGGAGAACAGGGACCCCATTCTCGCCAATTGATGGAGCAGCAGAATGATGTGCGATTCTGCTCCATTCACTGTCTTTGCAAGTACTGGAGATGGAGTCCTGTCGCTACATCAATTAGTAAACACTAATGGTGAGGGTCCTGTTCTCGTTTTCAGTGGAGATCCCATCAGTCTGACCCTCATCGATCAGCTATTTATCATCAATCCTGTGTATAGAGGATAACTTGTATACTTAGGACAACCCCTTTGAGGATGCTTTTGAATGTAGAAACCCAATTGACAGAAAAGGTGTTGTGTCAAGATGCAGCAAATTGATCTTACATGTACAACCACTTCCTCATAGGAAACAAAATAAGCAGATAATGTGTATATTTTGTCAACCGCAATTAAAGGAAGTGCATAGAATTTGTGAATTAAGTTTACACATAATTCATAGGAAAGACTTGAGGTCAGCATTGCACAAATTTGTGACGTACATTGCTGAGCTCTGTGCCCGGACATACACCAAGAAGAGGAAGCACAGGGCTCAGCGAGGAGTCTCAAGATGTGTGTGGCCGGGACTCTTAAAGAGATAACAGAAAGGTGCCCTTACCAGATACACATGGTCAAAGATTTCAGTGGGGCTATCCATCTGTCCCAGGATGACAATCATTTCATTGTCAATGAACTCTTTGAATTCTCTCAGGTTACACACCATCTGCATCTCCAGCTCCGTCCGAATCTACAAAGCAGGAACATATATTGAATAAATTAGTATAGAAACAGGTGATGGATAAACCTTTAACATGGCTGTCAAAACCATAACCACACAAATACAAAACGCAGCCAAAATGGTAGTTATATTAAAAGTGGCTGCAACAATGTAGGGTTTATATATGGGATAGGAGATAACAAGGTGATTGGTGAGGGATCAACTGCTGGGAAGCACGGATCATAAGAATGGGATTCCAAGCAATTCGGAGATATAGGAGTCCTGTTCTCACTAAGGGGTGAAGCCGCGTGTGTCCTGCTGCTCTATTCTTTAGAACAGGAATGAGGGGAAATAGTGGAGCACAATGCTCAGCTATCTCAGGTACTCATAGTGAATGGCCATGCCATGCAGTGCGGTGCTCTGCCATTGGCGACACTACAATAGTACTTGATGGGACGACAGGGCAGATGCTTATCCTTCTGCTCTACACAAGACAGAATAGGATCCCTGTTCTCTGGGTTGCTGGGGACTCGTTATTATGATCAGGGTCCAGCAGTCAGACCCTCACCAATCACCTTATCATGAGAGAGAGCGCTGTCGACTGACGTGGCATGAAAGCGTATGACACCTTTCCAAGGTGACAAAACCAAAGTCTGTTGGCTGTTCCTCACCTGTTTGGATGTGATGTTTTCAAGGTCCCTCTGCATCATGATTTCTCTTAATTTAATTTTTATCAAACGTTCTGTGCGTTCTCGCTCTGTCGGTCTGTAAGAAGAAAAGGGACAGCACTTAATTCTCTACATGTTATCAGAGGGACAGGTGCCGGAGTCCTGGGAGGTGAACATTCCCTATGTCCTATCCGTCAGTGATGTTCTCATGGCCGCTACACGATGGCTCATGTCTCCCCCACCTATCCAGGATCTGTTTAGTATCAGTCCATTTATGGTTCTGTAAAGTAGTTAATCGCCACTTGCATTCCATTAACCTTGATTCCTGAAGCCTTATCGCCCGCAGCAAAAATAGCTCAACTAATCATCGCTGCGGTACATCTCTACAGAGGGTGAAACAAGTCCTCTTGATGAAGTGCCCACTATAAGGGGCGATTTATTGACGTCAGCATGGTACAATGCGGCCCACCTATTATTATTTACACGGCATGTTATGCCCCGTTACAATGGAAACACCAGCTCAAGAATATTCATGAAAAATAGCACATATAGACACAGATAGTATGTGTGACACCCTAGAGCAGTGGTGGCGAACCTATGGCACGGGTGCCAGGGGTGGCACTCAGAGCCATTTCTGTGGGCACTCAGACCATCGCCCCAGGACAGAGTTCACCAAATAGGACCAAATCCACCTGCACTCCCAGGCAACTTAAGAGATGCTGCTGAGTCTGAATTTGCCCTGCTTCTTTCAACGGTATTGGTGGCCTCAGGGGGGTCGTTACAATTGAAAGATGAGTGGCAATAAGTTACTGCTTAAAATGCCATGTTGGGACTTCATGGTAAATACGTGGATTTTGGTTGTAGTTTGGGCACTCGATCTCTAGAAGGTTCGCCATCACTGCCCTAGAGATTAGGCTACATCTATATTAGGAGTATTCAGAGATACAAAGTTTGGTCAAAGGGAGAAGAATGGTATAAAAAAACAAAATCTCCTATAATTATATACTATGTATATAACATTACCCATGTCATGGCTGCAGCTAATCACAGGCCTTAGCTGACTTATGTAGAGCAATGCTAAGCTTAGTAACTAGCCGCTGCGATCATGGAGGTATACAAGGGCACCCTGCAGCCAGGTTATCAGAGATGGAGAACATCTGAGTCATAGAGGATCTATTTTATACCAATTTCTCCTACTTTTTTGTATCCATAATAAAAATGCACAATGAAGGCGATGCCCTCTACAGGTGACAATGTGTGCTGCACGTCGACACTTACACATCGGTGAAGAGGACGGGTGAATCGGAGCGGTGGGACTGGACATCCTGCATAGCGTTCCATTCATTGACCGACGTCTGGTCAGAGTTTATGTGACTCTCGTAGTAACTAACCCATGTTAAGAAAAGGCTGCCGGGGTAGTAATTGTTGGCACGGGCTACCTCGCAGGCTTTGTGCAAGCTTTGCAGAGCAGACCTGCAAAACAACAATGTTTCAGGGAGCTTTTAATGCAAATGTTATTAATATAAGTGACATAAATAGGGACTTGTTATGGGACTTACCACATGGCTTGAACAGACACTGGCTTAAATATGTGAATCCTGTTATCTGTAGATACACTGAACCCCCTAAAAAAGAGTGGAAACAATTCTATGAAATTTACGAGCGATAGGAGGTAATAATAAGGAAGAGACTTGCTGCTAATAGACAATTCATAAGGACATCAAATACATTCCTGAATAAAAAGGACAAATGCAGGAACATGTGTTTACATTTACTGTATAGTTCCCAGTCTATCTAGGTCTAGACAACGGCTCCGATTTACATTATCATCACGTATTTTTCTGGAGTCCACAGCAAAACTAAACAACCAGCTATCACTGTAGACAAGTAATCGAGATCAAGGATGGGAGGTTTCAGGCAAATATTGCAAAAACTGACCACAAACCCATTGTTTGCAGCACACAGTCACCGGCATGTAGCCTTGGGGTGTTTCCTATGAGTATTTGGGGACCTTTTAGGCAATAACTGCAACATAAAAACTTACCCATCTCCATCCAGGTGTATAAGGGTGTCACTCCACAAAGGAAGAACTAGGCCCATGGTGCAAGAACTACTAAAATACAAAAACAAAACAAACAGGTTACATACTATACACAACGAGAAGTCATCAATTGTAGACATACTATACAGATTATCCAAAAGACATATGAAAAAACATACACAGGCAGTTAAAATAGACAGAAATGGCTCTTTATCTGCAGCTCCCATTTCCAACTATGCATTCAGAACTAGAGATGCAGGCAGTTCTAGGTCACAGAACCAAATGCAATCTGAAAGAAGAGATTGTTATCTTTAATATGACACCAAAACCATGTTTCCAGATACTACAGAACTGAAGATAAAGACATCTGAATAACCATACCCCCTGCAGCCTCCAAAATGGGACTCATTTCAGGAAAAATATGACTCCACTCAGATTTCCATCACATGACTTGAGATTTTATATAATATATGGAAACAGATGAGATTATCCACACCTTGAAGTGGGGTTAGTAGTTTAATGGGGTAAAATCTGGTGACTGGTTCCCTTTAAGTTTTTTGTCGTTTAGGAGGGCTAATGTGAAATGCACCATATTCCTCTCGTACATCACGCATCGCCGCTTTCTGTTGTCCCTAATGACATGTCAGGATGACTACAGAAGACGCCCGCTACACCTCTTGCCGTGGCGGCCTATCATTTATAGTTTACAGGTCACTGGGCTGTCTACACAGATTTAATAAACCCTCGCTGGTCTCCAGCTTTCATAGCGACTTGATGTCCTGAAGAAGTCATTTACTTGAGTCGCGTGTTCTGTGAATGTGATGAGTCCATGGAAAAAAAAAAATAAAAAAAAACAAGGCATCTCATGGCGCGAGGGATATTTTTAGTGAGAACTAATTAAGGAAACCTAGCAACCTACCCAGAAACTTGTCATAAATATTGAGGCTTGTAAGCCCAACGAAACCTGACCTGTCGATCTAAAAACAGCTTGGCTTCTATACGCAGTTCTCCGCTCCAAAACTGTCAGCGCACATAATGGACATCCTTTAGGCTACAAAGCCCAAGGTGTCCCCTATATTTAGGCACAAGCTTCAAAGGAACATGCCAAGGTGAAGGCAAAGACTTCTTCAGGATGGACCATCACTACTTATCAGCCATCATACAAAACCAGAAAGTGTTTTTTTAAAAAAAAAAAAAACTTTAGAAGTGGTAACTGGCCTAACAGGTCTATTGTTTCACCAGCAACTCAACCCCTGACAAGTTGTGGACAGCGGCGACCTGAAGAACTGGATACAGGTGCAGCACAGCTGGTCCAGCCTGGGTCGTGGGACATACACTACACAGAAAGCATGCAAAAAATCCAGAAAAAATTTTTCAAGATCGTGGAGATACCAAGTCTTCAAATATCCAGTTCCAAGTAAATATGTAAGGAATTAATTATTTCATGGGACTTATTTACTATAGTTAAACTTTACTGGCAAATAAGTTTCTAAATATTATGTCAATGCAATGTGTAGGGGTCTAAAAGCCCTATGTACCCCCGTCACACCAAGATGGCCGGAGCAGCCAGTCGCACATGGTCGGGCTGACCCGGTCATCTCTATGGAGCTGATGCACAGGAGAGGAGCGCTGCTCACCCCTTCGTTTCCCCATAAAGAAGCGAGCATCAGGCACTGTAGCAGATAGGACATGTCCTATGTTTTTCCGTGTATGGTCTTGGTCATGGCGTCCAAGAGGAAAAATTTCTGCGAAAGTATCACTGCTCACACCAATCACGAGAACATCTCCTACAGCAAGTGTGGCTTCTCACTAACAAACGCCATTCTGTCCAATCAATGGTATGGGAGTACTGCAAAAGGCAGAGCACAGCACTCCGCGCTCTCCGCCACTTCCATTCACGTTCTTTGGAAGTGCTTCAGAAAGCCGAGCGCTGTGCAATTAAAGAAATTCCCTTAAACTGGAGTAGCAGGACACATGCTCAAAATATCGCTACACCCTTCGTGAGAACAGGACCCCCAACACTAAACGTACTACTGAATGGAGGGGCGGGGGAGCATGCTCGTCCTGTCCCTCCACCCATTCGCAAGAACGGGACCCTCAACAATACGGAGTGTGGAGGTCTACCATGTGTCCTGCTGCTGCATTCAACAGCATAGGAGTGTAGCAATTAGGAAATACTAAGTACAATGCTCTGGTGTTACACAGCACACCCATTCCCTCTTTAAGGGAGTGCAGGAAGTAACCGAGTGCTGTGATATGCAGACATTCCATTACAACTGAATAGAGCAGCAGGACACGTGCTGGAACTGCTGCTGAGAACGGGACCGCGACACCACTGTACTACCGAATGGAGCAGCAGGGTGCATATTCCTGCCGCTACACCTATTAGAGAGAATAGACCCCCATTGATTAGCTTCCCATCTTGTGGATAAGGGATATTATAACATAGACACTTTTTTTTGTATTTTGCGCCATTTTTGAATCCTACTTATTTTTCAACAGAAAAATGCTTCCATATTTTACTTTCCAAACAGTTTATGAAAACATAACAAAAAGTTATTATCAGTCTCTGATACATTGTTAAGTCTCCCTCTACACACAAGATCCCTGTTTTTACAGCTTTTTGTACACAAGAGGAGAAAGACACAAGGAAATAAAAATGATCGATCCCCACCGAGAATCCATTGGTGACTAAACATCACATGCGGCTCTGGTGTCAGAGAAGAGGAGGGGAGCTGATATTACACCATGTGCCGGCGGGGTTTCAAAACAAGCAGCGAAATATTTTCCATAGTAACCGGACTACAAGGCTATGAATAACATTACACTTGAGATTCTTGGCATAGCACTTCCCTGCTTTCCCACTAGCTGCTGGCTGGAAAAATGGATGAAAGGTACAGAGATTCCAGCTGCCAGAGAAAACGGGAAGTCAAAAGGAAAAATCAAGAGCAGAGGGGAGAGAAAACACAGTCTTTAAGTGTGAAATCTGGGTGGTGTCACAGGGGAAAGTACATGGTGCCATCCTGACGCATATTCTGGGAAGTCGGGATATATGACTAATGGACAATAATAAGGGCCCAGAGGCACATGCTATGTTCACCACGGTCTGACTACCTACCTATAACCCCTGCACTGGTGTTTGTAATCAGACACCATGTAGGACCTAAGACCAAGACTGACCTAAAGGCAGAACCATCTTCTGGGCCCCCCTTACATAGCAGAAAACTCTGATATCAATCCGGTATTGATAGCTTAACTCATCTGAAATGGGTTTTACCAAGTTTGTATGTTATCCCTTATCCACAGGATATCGTGCTGATCGGTGGAGGTCTGACTGCCGAGAACCCCACTAAAAAGAAAACAGGACCCCCAGCAACCCAGAGAATGTGGATGCTGTTCTCACCAATGTTTAGAGTAGGAGGTCGAAAATACATACCGTCACTGCATTAATCAGTATGGAAGTGTCAGGAATTGCAGAGCACAGCGCTGTGGTATCTCCGGCGCTCACATAGACAGTGAATTGCAATGTTGGAGATACTTGAGCTCAGCAATTTCCCAAGCTCCTATACTATTAAATGAAGCTGCAGGACACATGCTACATCAATTCGTGAGAGCAGGACCCTATTTCTCTGAATTGCTGGGTTGCCCTTGTCATGGCCAATGCAAATGGACCCTCATCATCAGATTGTTAACCCCTACTATGTGGATAGGGGATAACACGCAAATCTGGTAAACTCCTTTTAGTATAGGCTATCATTATGCGGACCCCAGAATAACCTCCAATACAGCCCATGACAAACATTCATCAGGTGATACATGTTTGATCGCTGGAGTGGTGGTCACTCAAGTCCACTTCTGGTTCAGTCAAATATAAAGAAGGGATATCCAATAATGGAAAGTTCTTGCAGCCACCATCAATGATGGAAACATGTGTTTATTGTTGCCTTACCTGTCATTGCATGGAAAATCCATCCCCAGGACAATGCTCTCCTCCGTGTCCTGCCTCCCGTTTGTCGATACGACAACCATGTAACGCGTCCGGTTCTGGTAGGTGCTTTCTAATTTTACGGCCTAAAAACAAACAAAAAAACCACATATGAAGTTATTACTCGCAATATCAAAAAGTGACAACATAGTGAGTAAACCTCGACTGACAACTGGAGACCAAATGTGCCGAGTACATACAATGGTCAGACCAGGAGTGTACTGAAGCAGAAAGCGTCTCACGAGAGGCGAATATCCTTCTTACGTCACACAAGGAGACGCCTCCCCCGGCCGCTGTACACACTGTTACACCACACGAAAAGTACTGCCAAGAGGAACTAACAAGTCCTGGCGTCACTGAAGCTTGGTGGAGGAGCACTCATCTTTTACATCTATAATTAAAGGAGATTTTTTTTTCATACGGCAGAAAAGGTGGTGGTGGTGGGGGATGGAGGTAGGGGGCAGCAAATGGTTAAAATCCTTCCATTAAAAGTAATGTATGCCAACATCCACCACTCTCCATGGCTGCCCTCCTTATATTGTCCTGGTCCTCAGTGTGCTCCAGTATCTGCACCCATCCTGTGTGAGCGGGCAGTGCCAACCATCTTTTGGTGGAGCGGGTGCATGAAGTAGAGCACAGCAGGACACACTGATACACAGCTGGTGCACCCCTTTAAAAAGTCTACATTTGTAAATGGGTTCCCTTTTGAACGCAACCCCTGTTTTGGGACAGTCTCATCCCTTCCCTGCTGAAGGTTACAAAGTGCTGTAGTGGTTGCAACTCTTTGGCTGAAGGCATGGAGGGTGGGTGCAACTTTTCTTTTGTGGCCTGGAGGCATGGGTGGGTGGGTTGGCGTGGTGGGTAGCAACTTTTCTTTGGTGGGTGCAACTATTTATTTTTTGTCTGGATGGGTGAAACTTTTCTTTTGTAGTTGGATGAGTAGGCACAACTTTTTTTTTTTAGTTTGGATGGGAGCAACTTTTGGGAAGTGCATTGTTACACGGCTTTAAGTTTTAAAAAAAACACATTGTGATGCTTTATTATCCCCGAGCCAACAACTGTATACGGTGTAGCAAGCCCTGGCCAAGATTAGATGCGCTAGGATAAACCCGTGCAAGATTTACACAACGGCGGCTGCACATGGCTCAGATGTACGATCCCGCCAGGAAGAAAAGCGCTTCCTGAACAGTGTGCCGTATCAAAGAGGACATCTGCACCGCCAGGAGACACCGCAGGGATTACAGTCTATTGTATTCTCACACTCTGTGCTGCGTGCCCAGTCAGGGCTGACTCTGCAAGAACACAAGCGCCAGCGCTGCCAAGTCCTCAGGAGTCGGCACTCCATGTGCATGCGAGACCAAGACGACTCACATCACAGACAGAAAAATCAGGAGAACAATATGGATCCATCAACGTCTGAGCCAAGCCTGATGGGCTGCGGCTTTCCAAATCTCAAAAGGTGGTTATAATATATTAGACCTGCAATACAGGACACGCCTAGTGATATAAGCACACAATAAATGTGAGCACATTGTTCTCACTCAACTGCCAAGGCACATCAGTAGTTAAAGGGGGGGGGGTATTGGGTATTGGCTCTGGAGATCTATGTAATCATAGCTTTGGGTTTGTAATTCACATGGTAAAAAAATGCATTTGTATTCCAGGGTTGCAGCTGGACTTGGTGCATGGATGGGCACGATATCTCAAAACTGTTCCAACAGCTCCTCTCTGCTGTGGCAGCTTCTATTTGAATGCTATGAAAGTTACTCAGAGGGGAGGGGGATGTGCTGTGTTGTCAGACAACTGATCTTTAAGTTTATTTGGGTAAAGTGCATCATACCTTGTATGATAGCTAAATTAATGATACCCTTGCTTGTAAGTGTTCTGAATGGGGACGGGGAATAAGCTAATCCTAAATACCTCTAGCAGCAGTTGTGAACCGAATGACTGATATCAGGGAGTAAAACAGAACAAGCATGTTGGATCTCAACACTCCCAGATCTTGGAGGGGCTAAACACAAGGTTTACTGGTCAGCAGGGGTCCCAGTAACAATACATCCCTGTATATAGTGTGTACTATAATCTGTGCCTATCACACATTAAAGGGGCTGCAGCTGGCCCCATAAGCGGAGGAGACGGAAGAGAAATTCCTAGAAATCCACAGTCATTAGATGACTATATGTCGGTGCAGACACTAATTGGGTGAGAAGTAAATAATATGCCCACAGCGGGGAAAGATTGCATAGCGTGTGCGGGGCCTATCTGACGTGACCGGTCTGGGTGATTGTAGAGAAGAAAATGATCACTTTGAGAGGGAATAGAGCAATTCTCATGCCTAGCAACATGGGAAGCCACGCAAACTAAACAGCCGTAACCAGCAATTCACAGCAATCAGGGGAAGTATACATCACATCTGCCGCTCACATAATCCTCCCTTAGAATAACATTAAGACATTGCCCTAATTTTTTTTCTATATATTTGCAAACTTAGGTTCCTTAGTTGCTTGTTTATAGCCATAGCAGTTCCTGTTCCCCTTGACATCTGCCTTACGCTTTGAGGCACTTTTTGGTTCACCCCACAAAATTCTCAGGATGTGGACAACTTTCATCAGACCTATATATACATATAGAGCCACCTATATACCGAAAATGCATCTATAGCCTAGGAGGGACGTGTACAAGTGTCACCTGAGCCACGCACTGCCCTGGTAAGAAGCCAAATAAGGATTGTAGCTGTGGTTATCAATGATAAAGGATTATGGATACAGCGCAATAAATCTGCATAAAATGCGCAAGATTTGTTATGTAACCCCTTCACGACTATAGGTGTCATATTTGCACATGCCCCCTGCAGATACCAGGTGTATACATGTCATAACAGTGAATCATATTCTCAAGAACCAAGGCACCTAAGACACAATTCTGGTGTCATATTAAAGGAGAGAATGTTAGATTGTGTTGAAACAGGAGCAGAGATATTCAGTGTGTTAAAAGTTATAATCAAGAGTTAAGATCTTTAGCAGTGGATCTCTCCATTTCATCTAAAGACAATAGGATCTTAAAAGGGGAGATTATCCGCTTTAAATTGGATACCAGAACTGCGTTTCTAAGTGCCATCTAAAAGAAGATCAGAACTGCAAATATTGACCTGGACATTCAGGCACCAATGACCCTCGATGATGTTTGTCAATGAAAAAAAAAAACACTACCTTTTCCAAAGTATTTAAAGGGCATCTACCACCAGGATGAAGGACTGTATGCAAATGAGCTTGAGGGACTCCAGGCTCCATAGGTGTTAATGAAGCCTGGAGTCCCTCATTTGAATACAGTCTTTCATCTTGGTGGTAGACGTCCTTCAGCCAAATGTGGCCCATTTACAATATTCCAATTCATCTAACAGTAGCTGATAAAGAAACACCTATGGAAAATCCCAGAGGGTGTGGTGCTCCAAAAGACATCTATTCTCCAGGTGAGCTCCTGGTGCCACGTGAGAGACTGCAAAGCCTGTTATTTTATATGGGAAGATCACATGAATGTGGACACCCTTCAGGCAGATATTCTTGTACGGTTTGTGCTCATAAATGAGATGTTTGGAGCGTTTCCACATGCGGTTCTCAAGATATCATTAAAAGGGGATGTACAGGAAATACAAGTTTTCCCCTCCCACAATATCATTATCCCACAGATCATGAGAACGGGGGTCTGTTGTACTTACAGAGGAATAGAGAAGGAGACACCCTGACAGCCTTCCTGTCTATTCATCTCAATGATCTCAGTTCTGCTTCCATCAGTGCCACGGAAAGTGTAATGCAATCGTTTGGAGATAGATACTGATCTGTGAGGATCCCACTACCAATCAGCAATTATAATCGATCCCTTGCATAGTGGAAAAACTTGTAGGGAATGGACAATCCCTTTATTTAATTAGTACTTTTTCAGGGGGCCACTTACACCCTGTATAAGGGGTTAACGGAAATCTACCATCAACGTCAAGCATGATAAACCAGGGCACTTACTCATATTTGTTTTCATAGATTACTCAGAGTCCTTCAAAAATCAACTTTTAAAATCATGCTAATAAGCAAGTAAAGCTCAGGGTATGCGTTACCAGGTCTCTTCCGTGCTGGAGTTTCACGGCCTTTTACATTGCTGGGGAAAAAGGGGGAGTGCTCCTACTCTCTGTGTAAGGTTATATCAGGGAGGTGAGGGGGAATTGCTGAGAGAGTAGAGGGGAGGGCGAGAACAGTGTAATAGCCTGTGAAGCTAAAACACGGAAGGGTTCTGGTAACACCCCCAATGCCCCTCTGGCTCAACAGAATCATTTTAAAAGTTGAATGTTGAAGGAGGAGGCCATGGATAACAAATATAAGTGTCCCTCCTGTAAACGAAGAAAACTGAAGGGCTGATCAATGTATGATCTTGTGAGGGGGTTCTGAGCCCAGTTGTGCAGAGCAAGACTGGAGCAGGTGTCACAATTGTTCAAATGTCTATGGGGTGCTCATACTAGTGAGACACAAGGGGCATCTAGAAGATCAATGTAGTCCCAGCAGTGGGGGGACTAATGACCGGACATTTATTACCTACCTTGTGAATAGGGAATACAGGTTTTTAATAGGAGAACCCCAAGGAATGTATGTCTAAGAATTTCATCTGCCATATAGACTCACCAAGCGGATGTTATCCTCAGGTCGCAGGAGTGTGAACATGGCTTGTAGGTGTTGCTGAAGGTCCCCTAAAAGTAGAGCACAGAGAGCAGCGTTATACCAGGACCATTCCACTGGCAAAATAAATGAAATAAGATAAAAAAAAAAACTGGTATAAAATACACATAACAGCCTGAACCACAAGGGAAGATATATATTTTAGGCAGACTATAACCAAATACTATTTTAATTAAAGTGTAAAAGCAACAAGTTCAATAATGTTTTGTGTTCAAAACAATCTACGGCGATGATATCTCTAGTAACATTTATTAAAGGCTACAAGGTCATTGGAAAGGACAGAAACAAAGCCAAAATATTCCCAGGGTGAGGCATGTGTAGAATGGAGAGCCGGCCGTGTGAGAAAAAGTATCTATAAGTAGCCTGGACATTGCACAATCGTAAGACTGTGTATCCTTAGGGACAGGTCAACCCGGAATGGATCAGTGCATGTCCCTGGTTATTACGCAGCACCAGAATTATTACTGTACATGTATTATTTATCCTCTAAAATGTTGACTATGGGCGATAACCACCCTGGATGCAGTGCCTAGAGGCAGATACTGGTCATCCAGTTGAGGAAATGTATTATAAAATGATATAAAGTACAGTATCTCCCATTTCTCAGTGACCTGAACACTAGATGGCGCTACATAACGTCAGGCTTTGGATACAGACTTGTTTGTCAGGACAATAACCTCCCTTGTGTGTAAATATACAGAGATATTATGGTCCCAGGAGAAAGTCTGTCTAATTTAGAATAGTTATCCAATTATAGAACATCAAAGGAGAAGCCGGGATTATAAATAGAGCGATTCTGCCGACAAAGTCCAGGTGAGCACATCCCGGATTTTGTAGTCATTGTCTTCAGAGTTGACAATGTAAAAGGGAAGGCCCTTTGTGCGGTGTCGCGGGCTGCGCTGTATTTTTCCACCAGGTTGTGTATTGTTGGGTCACACAGAAAACAACTAAAGCACATGAAGAAGAATACCGAGGGAAAGTACAACAAAAATAACACTGCAATTTTCCTGCAAAACCAGTTTCTGCTGTGTTTATAGCTCTGAATGATCATAATATAACTTTACTCTACTAACCCATTTCTTAAAGGTTGACAACCCCTTAAAGGGGTTATAGCCAACATTTTAATACAGATTAGATCAGTGTGGGCCTGACTGTTACACGGCAATGGTAGTCATCTATAGAAAAATCTACCTTCAAAATGAATAATGATAAACCAGGGGCACTCCCTCATAGATCCAGACACAGTGACTGTGGTAATCTTCTTATATTTCTAATCTTTGGCCTCTTTTCGTCTAAAAGCAAACATTTAAAATTATGCTAATGGTCCTGAAGGGCTCCCAGGGGTGTTACCAGAGCCTCTCAGTGCTGCAGAATCAAAGACTGTTACACTATGCAGGAGCACTGCCCCCCTCCCACTGTGTGTCGAAACTTCCTGCTGAGTGGGGGAGCTTCAGACTTCACAGTGCAACAGCCTGTGAAGCTACAGCATGGCAGGACTGTGGTAACGCCCCCAAAGCCTTCATAAGGGTCATTAACACGGTTTCATAACAGTTTGTTAAGCTACAGCACAGAGGGGCTCTTGGAACGACCACAGAGCCCTTTTAGCTCATTAGCATAATCTTAAAAGCTGATTTTTAGAAAGGAGGCGGCCATGGATAACAAGTATAAGAAGATAACTACAGTCTCAGTGTCTGGATCTATGGGTAAGTGTCCCTGATTTCTCATGATGGTAGATTTCCTTTAAACATTTGGTCAGTCGGGTGATAAAGTATATGTAAAAGATCCAGAGACATCAAAAAAGAGACAATTACCTGCATGTTTATTGCGCCTGTGGCTGATTCTTGGAGTACTCGAGCCATTTCCACGTGGAAGGAATAAGGCAGCACCTTTAACGGTTAGGAAACTTTCGCTGATGCTGTAACAAAAGCAAATTGATATAAATTAACGCTGTGGTCAACAGTGGTCACGTTTTAGACGAGTCTCAGCAATATAAATGGCAGCTCACTTTATACACACACATTATTTATACTAAATACATTCCCATTAAGGATCCAGACTCTCATTGTGAACAGCTATTCTCAGGATAGGGGAATACAATCTGTTGGGTGTGGGGTCCAACTACTACTATCGACGAGAATAGTTTACCATGCGTTTGGCTGGTTACAGCCTGTTTATCTATTCAGATAATTGGGAACAACGGATGCGTTTTTTTAACTGGACTGAAAAAGCATGCTTAAAAACGGACCAAAAACGCCATATGTGGCATCACCCTAATACTTTGTACAACCCCTTTAAGAAACAACAACATGGTCCTTCAACTGCAAACTCTGTAGACTTCAATGACCCCACAAATTGGACTGTAATATTCGAGTGTTGCAAGCAAATATTTGGAATATTTTAAGAGACGTCACATTGCTTACAATTCATTACAGGACATGGATCTATATACTCGTGCTGCTCACACAGTATATAACACAGGAATTAGCTCCCTCTACACATCCATCACACTCTATCCTAGTTTTACCTATTATCGAAATCCGTTGCACAGACACATGAATTAGCAAGTCTGAGCATTTCCAAATTACAAAACTATAACAAAAATTAACCTACAGCAAAAGTTGAGCAAAAAGGTTAATAGTTCTCAAAGTTGATGAAGTCTTGTAAAGTATGAGAGACGGAGGACGCCGAGACCAGCAGATGGATGTGAGCTCCGCAGGCAGATCTGTGCTGCAGCACGTCAGGTATTTAGGGGGGGTGCCCCGATGATGAACTGCACAGCTGCCGAGGACTGTGGAGTAACAAGGACCTGTCACAGTCCTTTCTTAACTGATCACTCAGAATCAGTCTCAGATCTGCTTTGTATTCACTTGAATCACGGTTACGTAAATGGCGGCAGGTGTTGCTACAGAAAAATTTAATCAATGGAGCCCTAAAACCCAAGTGAATTATTTTCCCCACTCGGATAAAAAGGCCGCGTTCACACGTTCAGTTTTTCAGATGCAGTTTTTGAAGTTAAAATCAGGTCTGGATCATTATGGGTTGAGACAAATAATTGAAAAGGTGCAACTTCTACTTTTACTCCATCCCTGGTTTGGACATCAAAAAGTGCATCTGAAAAACTGAACGTGTGGTCGCACCCTAAAAGCGAGGTGTCACTTTGTATGCCCCAATCTTTGGTTGAATAAAAAGGACCGGAGATCCCGGCTGTTCTCATAGTAGGGAATTCTGTCTTAATCTGTGGTTCATAATTCCATATCTGTCTTAGACTGCCTGTATATCTTGCTCTGGAGATCACAGAGCCAAAAGAAAGATCTGAAAGATGAGATTTTGATCTTTAAAATGACACCATGTTTCTAGGAACTTTAGAACCAATGATAAGGATGCCTAAAGTGAAAACTCCACCACTACAGTCTCTAAAAAGGGACTCGTCTCAGGCACAAAAAAAATGACTCTTCTCTCCTCATTTGCATTGGACTTTGCTGGAGATTCTTTATAGGTAAATATAAGGTATTTTAGAAAGAACACTTCACAGGCCACCTGTGGGGGCTGATATTTTATTAGGGTAAAAGTTGGTGAGTTTGATACAAAGTCCAAATTAGCCTCGAAAGTGGATCCTGACCCAGATTTTTCTTTATCTGGAAAAGCAAATTTGGCAAGTGCTGCAGGTCATATGAATTCAGAATGATCATCTATGTCCATCAGGACTGTAGGAAAGCTGTACAATGCTGCTAGAATGTAATGAAGGAGTTAAATGTCCAGGTTTATTCTCTTTTCTTGCTCGGGGCACTTCTGTTTCATATAGTTTCGTTGTGTACTGAGTAAAACGATTTAACGCCACAGAAATTAGTAGGTATAAAGTTACCACTTCCCTCATCTAAAGTAGAACAAACAAATAAGAACAACACCTGGGTTTTGTAACACAGTCTCTGATGCCAACTCTGCTCCCGTAACCCTCATTTCACCCACAGCAGAGCGGGCACAGGCCCAGAAGTGATGCTTTTCCGCCTCACACTTCAAAAGAAAGAGGAAACCGTGTTCGTATTGCTAAACCTCGTGAGAAGCTTCGGGGCTGTAATGATGGGCTGTATTGCATATGTGATGTGTCCAGATGGGGAGGAAGTGATGCGAGCGGGCGATAAGGTGCCCACAGCGGGGGGTCTTCCTTCCACCTGACACCACAAAAAAATAAAAAAAATGGTGAAATGTCAATTCCCAACAAATATACTTCCCACACCAAACAGCAG
The DNA here is from genome assembly GCA_019512145.1 of Engystomops pustulosus. NCBI lineage: Eukaryota > Metazoa > Chordata > Amphibia > Anura > Leptodactylidae > Engystomops > Engystomops pustulosus. The sequence continues at coordinate 241,639,599 of CM033642.1, read as the reverse complement.
AACGTAACAGATATTCAAACACTTAAAGCAAAATATGTCACAAATCAAAAACAACTGAGGGAAACCATAATAAATCCTTAACACTATACTGTGGATTTAGGTGAATACGTTGTGCACAAGCGGACACGCCACGGCCAAAGTGTGCACAAGCGGACACGCCACGGCCAAAGTGTGCACAGCGGACACGCCACGGCCAAAGTGTGCACAAGCGGACACGCCACGGCCAAAGTGTGCACAAGCGGATACGCTACGGCCACAGTGTGCACAAGCGGATACGCTACGGCCACAGTGTGCACAAGCGGATACGCTACGGCACAGTGTGCACAAGCGGATTACGCACGGCCACAGTGGTTTAGTATTACAGCTCGGCTTCATGAATTAGGGCATGAGTTGCAATATCAGAACACAACTTGAAGCAGACGACCAGAGAGTTTCTTTGATCTGGGCACATCACTTTCCAAGTGTTGCTCTTACAATGCATCAACAGAATGTTACATGTGTGTTTAGCGTAAACGTGATGTGAATACAATGTAAAACACGATTTGTGCGATTGTGAAAGTGCTTTCTGTGACAGGAAATCTGGATTTGGATCATCTTTTTGCCCAAGGATTTAGAGTAAAAGTTTTTAAAAATGTGCCCCCCCCTGAAAAATAAGGGGGCATATTAACCTGCCCATATAAACTAACCAAAGTCCTCTTCACAGTAAGGCAAGGAGGAAGGTCGCATGAGAAGTCAGTTTGTTTTTTTTTCTGCTGAAATGAAGATAAGCAGATGTATCTCCGACTTCCTCTCTGACGGATAGCTCAGTTTATTTTCTAGCACCTTTTCCACGGCTGGAAATTGGGCCTTCCGCGTCAGGAGAAGATTCGTACAATGTCACGGGAGGCCCGATTGGATGTGAAATAATGATTTCATCAGTGAGTGAGCAAAAAAATGTAATTTTTTTCACAGTGGCGCTAGGGAAGCTATGTGCATCATCTGGCAGCTACACCCTGATTACTGCGGATTAAAAGGAGACATTTTGCAAACCATCAGAAAAAGTTAAAAGTTGTAAGAGGGTGAAGTTGCGGACCGGAGCCGCCTGAGCGAGAAATAGGGAACAGCGAGCGTGGGAACGCGTTCTGTAAAAATGAATATTTGATGAAACATCTGTGAAGCAAAGCCCTCCGTTGTGTGCGAGAATAGAGAAGGGCAGCGCCGTACATTAACCCCTTTCTTATAATATTCAGAGCGTGGGCATAAGCCAGAGCTCAGCCTGAAGCGGGCTATGTATGGACTAAATAAAACTATAAATAGTGATGGAAAAAGAAAAAAATCATTTTATATATAACACACAATAAAGACCAAATTTAAGAGAAAAAAAAGTGATAGAAAAATCCTTTGTCCTTTTAGGTGCTATTTTTAAGCTCTGGACCTCACAGTCATCTAAGGGGGGTTACCACTGATATAAAAGTTTACCAGGGTAACTCTAAGACTATGACTGCGTTCACACATGTGTTTAAACGCATGCTTTTTAAACAGCTGAGGGGAGATTTGCCCAATTACATTGTTACATTGTGTTTACGAAGTGCATGTGTAAACATGGATGTTAACAGTGTTGAAAAACACATGCTTTAACACTTGCGATTTGCAAACAAAATGTTGATAATGAATTGGGTAGGAAATCTCCTCCTCAGCCATTACAAAACGCCAAACAAAGGCAAAGTGTGAACGCAGTCACCCACATTATACTTACCTGGTAAAGTTTCACAATGGAGGATGCCATGTTGTATACGTACACACCCTTCAATATAACCACTCCCATATAAGTGTTTGTTCCTCCATCCACTGATATGGGAGTGGCTATGATAGAGGAAGGGGCGCATACAGTAATGACGGAAAAGCCCGATTCATGTGACCCGCAGTTATGTAACCGTATTTTCCGGACTAAGGCCGCACTTAAAAGCCTTGGATTTCCTTGGAAATCCAAGTTGCGCCTTATAGTCCAGTGCGCCCTATGTATGGCACAGGGCACACGGACCATACTTACATAGGTCACCGCTACCGGAAACCAGAGACAGCAGATCTCCAGCGGGGAACTGAGACCACGCGGCACGAACAACTTCTGCGCGTGGTCTGCAGTTCCGCTGGAGATCTGCTGTCTCCGGTAGGGGGACCTATGTAAGTTATGGTCCGCTGCCCTCCTCCACCTCCCCCTCACCTTCCCATCACCCTCCCCGCGTCCAGCCCTCCTTCTCCCGTCGGTCGGGTCTCCGCTCCGCCCCGGACCTCCGCCCCGCCCCCGGACTGCGCCTTATAGTCCGATGTGCCTATATATGGAATTATTACATATATACGGCGCATCGGACTAATGCGCCTTATATTCCGTGCGCCTTATGGCCCGAAAATACGGTAATATTGGTGATCCCAGTAGGTCTTACATAAAACTCTACCAGGGTAAGTGCAAGTGGCCAACAACTTAAAGTGAGTCGACAAGTGTTGAATCGCACGATTTTGCTCGTGGAAAATCGTCCATTCAATCTCATAGTTTGGTCCAATTACTTTCTGTGGTAATTGACCATCCATATTTCTGAGCTATGTTCACAGGCTTGAAAAACCTGAGTGCGCTAGGATGGATCAGAGCCGTGTCCGTTTTTTTATCCACACACCCAACGACTTTTAATGGTCGAGTTTAATACGCAAATAAGATCAGATTAGCGCTTGGTGCGGTCCTTCCTGACCGGATCAGATCAAAGGACGTGAAAAACTGAGCGGTCGCACAAGAAAATCGTTTGTGAGAAACAGACCTAAGGAGGAAGAGAAACGTGGACAACTAAAATCACTCATCTGGGTAAGTTTTCCAATTTTGATGCACTGACTCATGAGGGGGACATGGAACATTTTGTTGCCCAAATACAAGGACTTACCAAAACAAACATGAGGTAATAAAAAGGAGCCAAACTTTTGACATCCTAAAGTATGGGGAACGGGTAAGTCAGCCAATATCTTGTGGAACCAAAATACAATGGAAACCACAGACATCAAAGTCGCGTATCCCAGATTAGTCCACCGGCTCCTCATGAATAGGATCACAGTCCTCACACCAAACAAAATGGCCGCCCGGTAGTATGTAGTAATAAGTGGCCCGTAAATGACCCCCGTCCGCTTGTTACTATTTTTAACATCAAGACATTAAAATATTTAGCATTTTCAAACAGGGCCGCCCCTCACAAAACAGTTGGTGGCAGGGAGGGTGGGGGGTTTAATCACAAGCCGAAAAAATCAGTTCCGGGAAAACAAACCAAGGGTCAGTCACATGTCTCCTCGATATACATGACCGACATGTTGTAACGTGATGACTGGAAAATTGGTTGAAATTTTACATGTGGAGTAGGTCAAAAGGGACAAACACCAAGGTCACATGATACCAATATATTTTAAGAGCGAGGCGGCCGTGCAGTCTTACAAAAAAGCGCTTTGAACGCTGTGTGTGAACGCGGCCTGTGAGCGATCCTACGCCTCCCGTTGAGGTGGTCAACAGAACTTTCTCACACTCACAAAAATTTGCGAAATGAATGAAGAATAAACAGTTAATCCTATAATAATCGGAGTTTGTTGAGCAGATAAAACCTCTCGAATACTTTCCTGCATAAAAAAACCACATCCCGGGACGGTAGTATTGAGCGGTGATGTGCACAAGCTGGCACCCCGCGACACGCCTCTGACAGTCATTATGAAGCCTTTTAGTGCAAGCGACAGGGCGTCTACTGTAAGCCGACGGTGAGATTGCCTGAGGTCAATATACTGTCCCTTTCCATATTAGTCCAGTGTAGACAAGACTTATATTAGCTGTGGTATGCCAGAACTTCCCAGCTCAAAAAAGAACCAAGCCCCCTGACTTCTGTCTGAATAGGTCTTGCATACAGTCTTGGATACCGAATATGTACTGAGGATCTAGAGGTGTGGACGGTCTAGCCTCGCACGTCAGGCCTATCACTTCATCAGCTACGATTCACACCTACTGTGAAGGCCCGGAGAGATGGGACTTCCATAACATTTCCACCTTCTTCTAATTTTACTGCCCCATGCAGGGTATGATAGGGTATATGTGCCACCACCCACATAATCAAAGCAACAACAATTATGTTACAAGAACTGTATAATAAAAAAAAATAGGCAATAGACTCCTAATGACAACAATACAGCTTCTGCAAAACAGTGCCACCACTTTGCACTGGTTGGGTCAGGTATTGCAGTTCGCTCACTGAGTGAGGATCACAAAATTGTTAAAAGAAGCCAAATTATTTTCTGCACATGGACAATCCCTTTAAAGAAAGGCTTCAAATAAAACTAATACACATCCCCATCCCATTGTGGGTAGAACCTAAAGATGCAATGTAAGAAGACCCCCACTTTTTAAAAAATGTGGGTAGAAAAAAAGTTTTGCGTGCTTAAGCAATTCCGACTTTTTAATGCATAAGACTTGTAAAACCTCAGCTTCCGAAAGCGACATAAAACTGTAATTTGAGGGAACGATTGGCTACTGTAGGTAGGAATATTACAGCGCTTTTATTGTGGCTGTAATTACCCTTTGCGTTACAAGTGTTGGCTTATGGCTTTGTGTAAGGGCCATTGACTACAGAAAAAGCAGTCTCCACATCTTGAGATGGGGCGGTCCGGTGTGCCAAGACTCACAAAGACCCAAAATCAGCCCTCCACAACCATGTCCAATTAAACTACATGAATACAGCATTGGCTCAGTGACCATCCGTAGGATAATAGCAAACACTTGAGAATAAGGGAAAACTGTGGAAGATTACAGACCTCATATGTACTCATTACAAGTAAGAATAAAACACAATACAAAATATCAATTAAATACAAAACAAATACAAGTAATATAAATTTTTTTTAATTACAACATAGGAAATCGGTTCTTCCATCCCAAACATCTATAAAAAGTACTACCAAAATGTATGAGACTTTGTTAGACCCAAATTCCAAAGTTTAGCCTAATTATTAAAAAGTATGCTTCCGCCATCAGAACAGATTACTCCCATGACCTTCCCTGCCCATCACACAATGCTCCAAGGCTTCTCCTCTCCATAGATGCGGGGCCTGCTGAGCTCCTTTTATCAACACATGAGATTAAAGACAATAGGCTGGCCGATCAGTAGTAAGGATTGCCCGACGTTTGTGTGGAACTACGAGTTAGGTCAAACAGGTCCTTACCACCGTCACGCTACACAACACTTTCACCGCTCGCTTATATGACATCCCAACAACCAAGTTTTCACATACTTTCTTACATCGGCTGATCTTTCCACTTTTAGTGTTCATAATTTCAGTCTTGTCTTTGTGTGTAATATATACATACACATAGATATATAATATACAAAAAAAAAAAAAAACAATCCAAAAAAAAAAAAACAAAAGTAACAAGTCATCAAACCTTGTGACCAGAAGATGCCTCCCGAATTACACAACACAAGCTATGCGGAAGAACAACGCACCAACTATTGGCCACATTATGTAGACCAAAGTTTAGGTGAAGTTTTGGCAAGTGAATGAAGAAGTTGGGGGTAAGGATTAGGCAATGTTATTTAACAAGGCTCACAAAAGACTGGTAGCTACATGAGGTAAGGTGGAAACAGCCCAGAAGCCACAAGTTGTATGTTATGGGGAGGTCCGGGAGGAAATCTGCCCAACACCTATAGAAGGGGAACCCCACGCAACTTACCAAGAAAACTGAACGATACTTTCACTTACGGCGTGAAGGAAAACATGACTGGAATCATCCGAGAGGGTTTCAAAATAAATGGCATCTTGAATGTCATAGAAAATCACAAGGGCTCCTACAATAATGTAATGCACACGTGGGTGACTGGAATGAATATTCACAATTTTTGGGCCGCAATGAATAGCAGCCTACAACTATTGTCCTTTGGTCCTACCAGGAGACCGCTTATCACGCAAATTTTGATGTTGGTCAACAGATCCCTTGTGTCCGGGGTCCTAAAAATGTACTCTGCCGTACCACAGAGAGAAAAAACTAATCAGGTCCCATCGTTACAAGTTTACAAGCCTCGGAGCAGTCTACATTTCCAGAGAGAAATAACATGAACGCGAGTTTATGTAAAAGTCATCTACCGCTGAACGAAGGATTGTACACCAAGCACACTGACATACTGGTGTGGGTCCCCCTCTGACAGGTCCTGCTCTCTCTTTAGCTCCTATTCTCCAAATTTTTTTTTTTTTTTTTTTTTTTTTTACAAAAAAAAGGATTTTAAAAATAATGCAAATGATAATTTTTCATAATTTTAAAGTCTTATTAAAACAAGGGCACAAGAAGCTTAAAAGATCTGATCGGGCCAGAGGGGGCGCACACTAGTGCATTAAGTATCTTGATGCCTTTAATGATTTACGGGTGTTAACAAATGTAGATGTGGCAACCCATATGCAGAATTACAGAGAAGCTAATGCTATCCGGTTACTGCATGCTGAGATCAGGAAGTAGTAGGGTTTTGTTTTGTTTTTTTAAATGTCCAAAAAATTTTCATATAACTTTACGTGCTACTCTTTGCAGGTGGACCACGATAGCTGTGAGGGATGAACACTGTGAGGTGCTGTGTCAAGGGATGTCCTCGACTTGTGTTTTGAAACGCAATTCAATGTGGAATCGAGTTGGAGCTACTCCCAAATGCACATGCGTTTGGTCTTGCGTTCGGGTACAGCAAACACAGTTGTTGCTCCCAGAACGCAAGTGTTTAGGTTTACACGTACCACCGTTGGAAGTAACTCATCACCGATGCGCTTGAAAATGTGCTTCGAAACACAATTCAAGCCGCAAAGTTGTGAACTCTCAGTAAGCACTCCATGTTGATTGGGTTTTATTTTTGGGGCCAAAAACATTTAGAGAACAACACAATCATTTGGTTTCCTGCCATGTCAGAATTGCAAGAGGACATCCCAGCAACTACCAGCCACAACTATCCCATAGAGTAGATGGATACTCAGGGGTGATGGCAGGTATAGTCATCAGTCCAAAGTATTCCAATGTGTAGAGCAAGCCTTTAAATGACTTGAAATAAATGCTAATGGGGTATGCCCATCTACAACATTTCATTACACCGCATTATCCGTACTTTACAGGTATCGGTGGTTTCCACAAACTGTTGCTATTTCATGAACTTTCCCGTCAGCAACCCCTTACGGGCAAAACTTTAGAGAGCCAAGCTCTAAAAATACTCCCTTGTCATGTAACACCTTCGCTTCATCTTGTCAATCCTGAGAGAACCGCGCGACCTGTGATCTTTACAGCAAAAACATTATGATGAACCACACAAAAGGGCACCAAACCAACCGAGTCAACACACAAACAACAAACCGTCAAAGAATGTAAAAAAAACCACACTTGACATACAGCTCACTACAATAGAGACTTCATCAGAATAAAGGGAACCTGTCAACAGGAAAATAGTCAATCTCCAGCAGTCATTCATCTGTATTGAGAAAAAGGATCGGGCATAAGAAAATATTGAGCTGCAATACAATGTTGGACCACTATACATACACAGGCGCTGTGCTGGTACAAGCAAGGAGTGTTTATTCGAGCCAAAGTCCTCTTCTGTTACCAACCCCAAATGGGGTATTTTAGACATAATTCTACCTTTGTCCCGTTTCTTGATTACATTATTATTTACTAGTCACTATGTGTAATCTGGTATAAGGACCCACACAAGGCAGATAAGTTGCAAACAATTTTTTACCGAAACTTGCAAACATTCATTCAGTCCTGTGGATCAGAACAAGATATTTTGCAACAAAATCTGCACATGTGAAACATAAGCGAGGGTCCGGAGCTGTCAGTGTGCTCCTTTAACCAATGGGGTGCAAATGTTGTCATGGCCAAATGCAGCTTTCCCATGGGTGCCAACGAGTGCGGTAGTGTGTGACACTCGCTAGGTAAACACAGGACAGAAAACACAGGACGTGATTAACAGCCCGATAGACTTTGCACTGAGGTAATACTTCTGCTGGTTTCTGTTCACAGTAGTCATAGATAACAACAACAGAGAGCGCAGACACAGTTGTATACAGGGGAGACATTAGACTGGGTAATTACCAGTATGATATGGGACCGGTGACACGGCTGAGCTCTGCACACAGCAGGCGTCACGGTTATCCATATATAATGATGTATGCACAGAGGATGGGCGCGACGTGTGTGAAACTCCTAATGGATCCTACTTACCTACATGATCTAAGATCAGACGTGTCTACCCTTAAGAGGTTATACCAACGTTTCCCCCCTTATTCACAGGATAAAGGACCCCCAGGCAGATCAGTGCCAGTCTGACTGCTGCACCCTCGTGATGAGAATGGGCCCCCCAAGAAATCCAAATAATGGGGCCCCTTTCTTACTAGTGGGTGGAGAAGAGTAGAAGGACTAGCATGTTCCCTGCTTTCCAACATTACTTAATAGGGTCAGAAATTGCAGAGACGGCGCTGGGGTATTTCCAGGTGCCCACATGACAAGTGAATGGGGAGGTGCTGCAGATTACCTCAGCGCGCTGTCTCTGCAATTGTTGAACACTCCATAGTATTGGATGGATGAAAGGATACTTGCTCGACCTGCTTCTCCACACCTTAGTGGGGGACGGGACCCGACCCCACGCCTGCCATAAAGGTAATCGGCAGCCGGGCATGACTCATCCGGTAGAGCCAACCCTTTAGTTAGAACGGGACACCTGTTCCGCCTACATCGATGGGGCCCGTTCTCATGATCAGCGAGGGTCCGGCAGTCATGGTGGCTGCTGCTCATTAATCAGTCTGCCAGCCCAGAAACAATAAAATTGCCAAACTTGCTACAACCCCTTTGAGAAATTAGATATACAAGCTTGTAGGACATTCCCAGAACCCTAAGCGGAGCATGCATGGCTTTTAGCCTTTATGCCTGCAATCTACAAGGAAATAAGGTTCTTCCCTTACCATAGGACAAAGCTACTACAGAGACTCCGATCCAAAATCATGTCAGTACTGTCCAATCATAGAGCAGGAGGGTGTGGTCCTCAGACTACTGATGTACATGTGAATATGGTGGAGCAGAAGCTTTAATTCGTTAAAATTGGTGGGGTGGAGGTCACTTTTATATGTGGAACTAGTGAATTGCATCCGCCGGCCATCATAAGCCCCAAGCCTCTGACATACTCTGCTATTAACAAAGTATACATAATCATGAACCAACCATATGTAAACAGGTCATAAGAAACTTCAAATAAACGGGATGCAAGGGCAAATCGAATGGAATACCTATGGCATGTCTATGATGTGACATTGTGATTCCTCCAATGAGACATGCTACAACACACTCATATGACAAGGTTTCTCCGGGAAGACCTTCGCACGACACATGCTCTGAACAGGCCGGTGAGTATATACAAAATATTTAGACTGCCATGGGCATAAGCCCAATCCATGATTGACTCATACACTGGACTTATAGTGACCCATTATACAGAGCATGCTTCTCAATAATACAGAGTTCACCACACCAGATTAAATATTAAAACTAAATTATGTTTTTATTACATATCCTTACTATTTGCACTTGTATAGGACCTGATAATGAACGGTGTTTATATTTGTCTTGCCAAAGGGTCACCCCAATCCAATCCCATACAAAAGCAAAAAAAGCAAACAAACAGTACGAATGCCAGAAGGTTACCTGGATTACAGGTCAGGTAGAGGGCCAGGTTAAAGAATAACACCGACGGACCATGTTTGTTCCTAATCACAGAACAAACAGAAGCTGTGGCTGGGTAAACCCTGCAATTACCACAGTTCATTCTCATCTAGCCTACACCTCAGTCCCATGTAAAAAGCAGTTCAGCACTCTGCATCTGCAGATAGAGTATCTGTTTTGACAATATATAAAATTTCCCCCCCTTCCCTTATATATTTCCTTGGGACAGTCATTGAAGACTTTCTCTCACCATAGAGGATCTGTCCTACAATAAAGTATCTAATTAAGACAAGAAATATTCCACCAAAGCAATCACTGCTGGTTCTGTGTATAAACAGGAAGCTGAGGGAGATAGCACCAGCAAAAGTATCAAAGCAACGAGAATGCCTGACGGTCAGCTTGGACTTCAGTTTTCTAAGGTGAGACCAAGACGCCAGGATTTATATTAGGGATACAGGGAGGAATAAATAATAAGATATAATAGACATTGGCTTCAAGAATACCACAGTTCACAACTGGAAGACAGGTTATAGGGCCTCTGCTTGTGCAGAATATCTGGACAATAGCCAAAGTTTAATAGATGCCAGCCATCATATTTTGCGACCATAAGTGTCTCTTCAAAAAGTATCTAGTAGACAAAAATACAACCCAGTAGAACTCCACTGTGTCTCTGTGACCTTAACAGATTAGTCTAAGGGAAGAGGCTACAGTCACAGAGTATCAAAGCAACTAGATCTTCGGAGCAGCGAACTCTTCGTTATCTCAGCCGTGAGGTATCATAGAGGCGCCGGATACAAGGGCGATAAGAGAGGGACAAGGCTAGTAATAGCTGCAAGACGGATACACAGTGTCACATGGAAGGACATATTGCCGGCTCCCTGCGGGACAACAATATTACTTGCACAAGTCAACAGTTAGAGAAGATCAGCACGCATATATAGGTGGCGACAAATAGCGAACAATCACTGGCAGGGTGTTAGTTATAGTCTGAGCAAGAGGAGAATGCGTTAGATACAGGAGAGAAGAGATGCTTGGGGGACTTTCAAGTGAAGTTAAAAGATGGGACTATGCCATGAATGATGAGGGATTATCACAGTGGTGGCGGCAAAGGAAGATGAAAAACTGTGTGGGGGAAGATATAGATGAGGGAACGCAAGGAAAGCAAAACTAAAAGAATGGTTATTTTGCGGCAGAAAGTGATATAAGACAAATCCGTTTTTGATTTGTCCCTCTTTTTAAGAGAAATTGACGGGGGATGTCGTATAGAGCGAAGCGAGTGGGCTCGCCAGATCATCTGTCAGAAGTAGGATGCCAGACTGTCACGCGAATTAACTCACACTATTACATATTTTGCAGTAATAAATTAGTAGGAAATGTAAAAGTTCTCCTGGTATGTTCATGGAGATATCCAAAAAACCTATGAGATAGACCGTGTAATCTTCAGCAGGGCACAAGCGTGTAAGAAGTATCCCAAGTCCCAAAAGATACTAAAGTGTCCTTAGGGTTGGACCTGGGTTTTTTACAGTCTTCTTAACTTTGGTAACATGTACCATCCGGCAATAACCCATAATGAAACAAAATCATTGCAAATGCTAAATCTATCATATTTGTATCTCATGCAACCCTAAGCATTATATCCACCTGCGTACAAGGCTCTGTAGTATGCAACAAGAAAAAACAGACCCATTGAGGAAGATTCTGTTATCAATAGAAGCTACTTGTTTCTAGCCAACGACTCACTGATGTGGGACCGAGGGTCTGTGCCTAGATATTGTCCTGTATATGAAAACTATGGCCCCGGGGAACCTGCTCCTGGGTGTGACTCGTCAATGCTAATAATGGGACCCCAGAGCCCTTCTTTTTCTCGGGCCAGCAGCTTGCAGGTACTATACAACCATAAGATGATGCTGATTGATTATACAGATCAGTCCTCCGGCTAATAAGTGCTGCCTGCCTGTTCCATCTTTCTCCACTAGAAACATGATTTCGAGGGAATCAGCAAGTTTTTTGTGTTGTGAGCTTTAAAAAATTACAATAGCGGTAATTCACTTCGTGCCTTTCTCTGGTTACAGAATCCAGGTGAGCTTTAATGCAAAACCTAACTTCTCGCTCCTGTGCTCCCCCCCCCCCAGTTACAGAGGCACAAACTGGAACAATAGGGGCTGGAGTTGATCTAGGGAAAAGAAATCCTAGGGGATAATGACTATCCTGATGGGACTGTCCTAAATAATGGACCCGTTCTTATTGTGAAAAAGTAAGGGCAGATGGACGTAAAATAGTTGACTGAAAAGTTCTCACTGCGGGTCAATCAAACGTGGATCGCTGAACAGGGCAACGTAGATCACTAACCGATAGTGATGACCCAAACCACCAAACTGGATCAGTAACCACATTATTACGTTCTAAACACCGGAATGTCCAGATAAACTAGTTCACAATCGATCCACCAACAACCACTTACCAGTTTGGCCACCAGATCATTGCTATACAATCAACATCTACTCATATGCAGATTAAAATAAATCACATTTAAAATTAACGAGTGACACTGCGCTATCAACCAGATTGCTGATAATAAAGCCCCCCCCCCCCCCCCCCCCTAACCAGACAGGTTAGCCACCAACCATCCTGGGTGACCACTTGTAAATCCCCTACCAGATTCGCTTAACAGACCAATGTAAATCACATCGCACAAACCGAGTCGCCTGAACTAGACCGATGCTCAATTGATCAGATTAGCAATCAGATCCCTAGCCAGCCAGATGACGGTTGAACTGCACGAGGATCGCTGATCGTCGTGTTAGATGCGGACAGTGGCCCTGTCCACGGTAGGTCACTACTTACAGCTGGTTGAGTGTTTGTGAGATGCCGGCATTGTTCGGAGAAGTGAGGGATCTATCTTCACCCGCAGAGCGCAACAAGCACGCCCCGCCTCCCTCTCTGGCCGTCCCACGGGTGAGGAGCCGCCCTCATGTCATGGGAAGAGTCGTGCACGCGCGCCGCCTGCTTGCCCGCAGGGCACATAGACTTGTTATCCGGTCGTGCTACGGGGGCACATGCGCTCTCTGAGCCGGTGCTATGATTGTGTCACACGTTGTCCACGGGGCTGAGCCCCTGCGCTGCGCTGGCCAGCCCGACCCCGACTCCTCACACAACTGGCGCTTCCATGCTGTCCCAGGTACAGCGGGGCCGGCCTCCCCGACGCATTGCGCACATCAGCGCCTCCCTCCTCGCTCCATCCGGTCTTATGTGTGCCCTGAGGGGTGAGGGGACACCTTTGTGTCATACAAGTCCTCTGTGCCCTGCACCATAACTTCAAACATGCTTACTCTCCATACTGTATCTGTGGTTTATTCCCAATACACACATTTGCAAACTTTTTTCGTCGTAGTCGATGGAAACCTTCCCATATCAGATATCGGTGGAATGTCCCCAAATTCTGGATAGGAAAGGTGTGATGCCACAGTGGCTAGGTCCCAGTGTAAAATCTCCAAATGTTATAAGACATGTATCATATAGGGGGAAGACAGATAGAATAGCTGCAGGCATGTCTAAAGGCCGCGTTTCACATGTGGGGTTTGGTGTTCGAGAAACGCACGCATTGGCTTCTCCCTGCCATTCTAATTGAAGTGCGTGTTTTTGTAAAAATGCAGGCAGCACTGGTGAATAGTGAGCCATAAGGCCCCTTCCACCTAGCGAGTGGATGCGATTGAACTAGAGTCACACTCGCAACGCACAGCTGCCGGGAACGCACGGCCCGAACGCTGCCACCGCGGGAGTGAACTCAGCATGTCAGTTCACTCCCGCGGTTTGCAGCGTCCGGGCCGTGCGTTCACGGCAGTAGCTGCCGTTGCGAGTGTATGCGAGTTCATCGCATACACTCGCTAGTGTGTTGAAGGGGCCTAAAAGAGCTGGGATTGCTTTTTGGGAGAGCCTCGGACCAATGCATAAGGCCGGCGGCCACACGTAGAGTTATGGACCCGTTTTGGGCACGTTTTTAAGTCAGTCCGTTTTTGAAAAAGCATCAGTTTTTGACCGGTTTTACCAATTTCTTAATTAAAGGTCAAAAACGCATACGTTTTTGGTTGAAAAACGCCCCAAAAAAACGCGGTACAAACAGGCCATGTGTGACCGCTCCGCCTAAACGTTTCAATGGAAACGCAAGCAACTGGGCAAATTATGCCATTGACAAAGTGCCCGAGACCACTCCAGACGGAAAACGTGTGAGACGCACCTGTAGAAACTTATGACCACAAGGCCGCAACCAAGGATCAACGGTCCATTGTTTTGTGGCGTCATTAGGTCCCGTTCCTACCAATAACCAGCAATACCCCTAACATGGACAGGAATAGGACCGTAAATAGTTGTACGGCTTGGACTGGCCGATGAGACCAGGGCTTTATGTGAGCCATAGAAATACAAACAATCATCGTGGTGCATGTAGCCTAAACAATTTTACCCGCCAGGAAAATCATGCTAAGACTATATATTGCTGCTGTTAGCCTTAGGAGCATTCAAAACGTGACGCTAACACAAAGGGGGCGCGGCATCGGCGACCGATTGGATATGCCACATGCAAGGACCGCCCCTGTGGCTAGCGTCACGTTATGAAACTGTGCCTAGCGGAATGTGGACACATCGGGGCCATAGTGGAAACCCTGGGCGTTGGTAAGTTGTCGCCCATACATACCTGTGCCCAGCCTAAAGGGGTTGAAGCGTCGTTTATAAGCCTTCCATCATCCTAAACAGTAAAATGTGCTACAGTTCAGGAGTCCAAATTAGCGTTTATTATCAACATACCCCAATCTCTGGTTCCTGTGCAGAGCTTCATGCATACTCCAGGTTGTTACAAGAACTGGCGACTAAGGTCCCCCATAGGGACATTCCCAACATCATTGTAATAAAGGAGCAAAAGTCATTTGGATGTGTAAAAATGTGCCCAAAAAAAAAGTCTCTAATGGAGCATGCGAAGATAAGGAGGAGGAGAAAAGAGAACTGGAAGTTGAATAATGACTGTATGTTTAGCCTACATCTTTAGTCCAGTTGTACAACCTGATCTGAAAAAGTAGTGTTATGTACTTTATTGGGCTATCTACTTAAAATTGTAGCCAGTTGTTGGCCAAAGCATGGAAGTAATTCTAAAGGAATCATTGATGAAAGTTACACCGGCTCCTAGTGGTTGATCGCTCCTTAGGACCACACCATAAATGCCTCTAAACAGAACATTGATCTATTGATACTTATAACAGTACTGGATAGTTACAAAAAGAGAATGCAGATTATAACGCTCATACACCCTCTGTTAGTGGGATTGAGCAGCCTGAGGTCACAAAGCCCATATAGTGTGTTCTTGCAGCGCCCACATATCAGAACGGAGTGTAGCTGGGATGCAAATGACATCGTGTTTGCAAGTTCCAGATAGGGTCTCTAGTAAGAGTTCAGGAATGGCGAGATCAGGGGTTTCACATAATTTCTTTTTTTTTTTAATGATCACCGGCCCTTAGGATAGACAGGTCAAGATCTGATCACCGGCACAGCGCCAAAAATAGAGTATGTATTCTGACTGCAGTTTCAAGCCCTTTTCTGCAATGTGATGAGCCACAAACATAGCCACTGTGAAAAGGATAAGTCACTCATATGGCTTGGAAACGTCTAACAGCGTAGGACCCTCAAGGCAGTTGAATAATGGGGAGGGAGCGTGTCCGATCTCGCCAATTGGCAATCGAAGTCTCGACCAGAGTCAAGGAGGGCCTAATTAAGAACATTCAATTTGGTTACCTTCTGGTTGTATCTGTGGCCATCGCATAAAAAGGTTCTCCTACACAAACCTCCCCCCCACTCCCTTTTGGTTGCAGGAAAACCAGGAAAAAACCATGGGATCACAAGGATTTAACGCATGCGTTTTTAAACAGCTGAAGGGGAGATTTGCCCAATTACATTGTTAACATTGTGTTTACGAAGTGCATGTGTAAACATGATGTTAACAGTGTTGAAAAACACATGCTTTAACACTTGCGATTTGCAAACAAAATGTTGATAATGTAATTGGGGAAATCTCCTCCTCAGCCATTACAAAACGCCAAACAAAGGCAAAGTGTGAACGCAGTCACCCACATTATACTTATCCTGGTAAAGTTTCACAGATGGAGGATGCCATGTTTGTATACGTACAACCCTTCAATCATAACCACTCCCATATAAGTGTTGTTCCTCCAATCACTGATATGGGAGTGGCTATGATAGAGGAAGGGCGCATACAGTAATGACGGAAAAGCCCGATTCATGTGACCCGCAGTTATGTATACCGTATTTTCCGGACTAAGGCGCACTTAAAAGCCTTGGATTTCCACGCCACGGCCAAAGTGTGCACAAGCGGATACGCTACGGCCACAGTGGGTTTAGTATTACAGCTCGGCTTCATTGAATAGGGCATGAGTTGCAATATCAGACACAACTTGGAAGCGACGACCAGAGATTTCTTTGATCCTGGGCACATCACTTTTCCAAGTGTTGCTCTTACAATGCATCAACAGAATGTTAACATTGTGTTTAGCGTAAACGTGATGTGAATACAATGTAAACACGAGGTGTAAAATTGCCCTTAGGTGCTTTCTGTGACAGGAAATCTGGATTTGGATCATCTTTTTGCCCAAGGATTTTAGAGTAAAAGATTTTTAAAAATGTGCCCCCCCCCCTGAAAATAAGGGGGCATATTAACCTGCCATATAAACTAACCAAATGTCCTCTTCACTGTAAGGCAAGGAGGAAGGTCGCATGAGAAGTCAGTTTTTGTTTTTCTGCTGAAATGAAGATAAGCAGAGTATCCCCCGACTTCCTCTCTGACGGATAGCTCAGTTTAATTTCTAGCACCTTTCCACGGCCTGGAAATCTGGGCTCTTCCCGCGTCAGGAGAAGATTCTGTACAATGTCACGGGAGGCCCGGATGGGATGTGAAATAATGATTTCATCAGTGAAGTGAGCAAAAATGTAGATTTTATTTTATCACAGTGCCGCTAGGGCAAGCTATTGTGCCATCATCTGGCAGCTACACCCATTATTACTGCGGATTAAAAAGGGAGACATTTTGCAAAACCATCAGAAAAAGTATAAAAGTTGTAAGAGGGTGAAGTTGCAGGACCGGAGCCGCCTGAGCGAGAAATAGGGAACAGCGAGCGTGGGAACGCGTTCTGTAAAAATGAATATTTGCATGAAACATCTGTGAAGCAAAGCCCTCAGCGTGTGTGCGAGAATTAGAGAGGGCAGCGCCGTACATTAACCCCTTTCTTATAATATTCAGAGCGTGGGCATAGCCAGAGCTCAGCCTGAAGCTGCTATGTATGGACTAAATAAAAACTATAAATTGTGTTATATATAAAATGATTTTTTCTTTTTCCATCACTCAATAAAGGCCAAATTTAAAAGAAAAAAAAAGTGATAGAAAAATCCTTTGTCCTTTTATGTGTTATTTTTAAGCTACACAGTCATCTAAAGGGGGTGAGCCACTGATATAAAAGTTTACCAGGGTAACTATAAGACTATGACTGCGTTCACACGTGGTTTTTAACGCATGCGTTTTTAAACAGCTGAAGGGGAGATTTGCCCAATTACATTTTTAACATTGTGTTTACGAAGTGCATGTGTAAACAGGATGTTAACAGTGTTGGAAAACACATGTGTTAACACTTGCGATTTGCAAACAAAATGTTGATAAT
Organism: Engystomops pustulosus; assembly: GCA_019512145.1. Classification (NCBI taxonomy): domain Eukaryota; kingdom Metazoa; phylum Chordata; class Amphibia; order Anura; family Leptodactylidae; genus Engystomops; species Engystomops pustulosus. Next base: position 241,622,163 of record CM033642.1, on the reverse strand, counting down.
GTAATGTAATTAGACAAATCTCCTCTTCAGCCATTAGAAAACGCATGCGTTTAACCCAAACAAAACGCAAAGTGTCAACACAGTCACCCATATTATACTTATCCTGGTAAAGTTTCACAGATGGAGGATGCCATGTTAGTATACTTACAACCCTTCAATCATAACCACTCCCATTTAAGTGTTATTCCTCCAATCACTGATATGGGAGTGGCTATGATAGAGGAAGGGCACATACAGTAATGACGGAAAAGCCCGATTCCTGCTGCCTGGGGGATGTCATGTGACCCGCAGTTATGTATAATATTGGTGATCCCAGTAGGGTCTTACATAAAACTTTACCAGGGTAAGTGCAAGTGGCCAACAACTTTAAAGCGAGTCGCCAATGAGCCAAGTGTTGAATCGCACGATTTTGCTCCGTGAAAATCGTCCAATTGTCATAGTTTGGTCCAATTATTTTCTGTGATAATTGACCATCCATATTTCTGAGCTACGTCACAGTGCTTGAAAACCTGAGTGCGCTAGGATGGCATCAGAGCCGTGTCCGTTTTTTTTATCCTACACACCCATCGACTTCTAATGGTCGAGTTTAATACGCAACTAGGATCAGATTAGCGCTTGGTGCGTTCCTTCCTGACAGGATCAGATCAAAGGACCGTGAAAAACTGATCGGTCGCACAGGAAAATCGTTTGTGAGCAACAGACCTAAGGAGGAAGAGAAACGTGACAACTAAAAATCACTCATCTGGGTAAGTTTTCCAATTTTTGGATGCACTGACTCCATGAGGGGAGCATGGAACATTTTGTTGCCCAAATACAAGGACTTTACCAAACAAACATGAGGTAATAAAAAGGAGCCAAACTTTTGACATCCTAAAGTATGAGGAACGGGTAAGTCAGCCAATATTCTTGTGGAACCCAAAATACAATGGAAACCACAGACATCAAAGTCTGCTATCCCAGATTAGTCACCGGCTCCTCATGAATAGGATCACAGTCCTCACACCACAAAATGGCCGCCCGGTAGTATGTAGTAAATAAGTGGCCCCGTAACTGACCCCCGTCCCGCTCTGTTACTATTTTTAAACATCAAGACATTAAAATATTTAGCATTTTCAAACAGGGCCGCCCTTTCACAAAACAGCTGTAGTGGCAGGGAGGGTGGGGGTTTAATCACAAGCCGAAAAATCATTCCGGAAAAACAAACCAAGGGTCAGTCACATGTCTCCTCAGATACATGACCGACATGTGTAACGTGATGACTGGAAAATTGGTGAAATTTTACATGTGGAGTAGGTCAAAAGGGACAACACCAAGGTCACATGATACCAAAATATTTTAAGAGTGAGGCGGCCTTACAAAAAAGCGCTTTGAACTCTGTGTATGAACGCGGCCTGTGAGCCATGTTACGCCTCCCGTTGAGGTGGTCACACAACTTTCTCACACTCTGAACTGAATGGAAGAATAAACAGTTAAATCCTATAATAATCGGAGTTTGTGGAGCAGAGAAAACCTCTCCGACTACTTTTCCTGCATAAAACCAACATCCCGGGACAGTATTGAGCGGTGATGTGGCCAGCTGGCACCCAGCGACACGCTCTCTGACAGGTCATTTATGAAGCCTTTTAGTGCAAGCGACAGGGCGTCTACTGTAAGCCGCCGGTGAGATTGCCTGAGGTCAATATACTGTCCCTCTCCATATTAGTCAAGTGTAGACAAGACTATATTTAGCTGTGGTATGCCCAGAACTTCCCAGCTCAAAAAAGAACCAAGCCCCCCTCGACTTTGTCTGAATTAGGTCTTGCATACGGTCTTGTATACCGAATATGTACTGAGGATCCTAGAGGTGTGGACGGTCTAGCCTCGCAGTCAGGCCTATCACTTCATCAGCTACTGATTCACACCTACTGTGAAGGCACCGGAGCAGATGGGACTTGCATAACATTTCCACCTTCTTCTAATTTTACTGCCCCAACCAGGGTATGATAGGGTATATGTGCCACCACCCACATATACAAAGCAACAACAATTTTATGTTACATGAACTGTATAATAAAAAAAAATAGGCAATAGACTCCTAATGACACACAATTACAGCTTCCTGCCGAAAACAGTGCCACCACTCTGCACTGGTTGGGTCAGGTATTGCAGTTCGCTCAGGAATCACAAAATTGTTAAAAGAAGCCAAATTATTTTCTGCACATGGACAATCCCTTTTAAAGAAAGGCTTCAAATAAAACTAATACATATCCCCATCCCATGCTGGGGTAGAACCTAAAGATGCAATGTATAGAAGACCCCACTTTTTAAAAAATGTGGGTAAAAAAAGTTTTTGCGGGCTATTATTCCGACTTTTTAATGCATACGACTTGTACATAACCTACAGCGTCCTAAAGCGACATAAAACTGTAATTTGAGGGAACGATTGGCTACTGTAGGTAGGAATATTTATGGCGCTTGTCATTGTGGCTGTAATTACCCTTTGCGTTACAAGTGTTAGCTTCTTAGCTTTGTGTAAGGGCCATTTGACTACAGAAAAGCAGTCTCACATCTTGAGATGGGGCGGTCCGGCGTGCCAAAGACTCACAAAGACAAAAATCAGCCCTCCACAACCATGTCCAATTAACTACATGAATACAGCATTGTCTCCTTCTCCAGCACAGGACCATCGGTAGGATAATAGCAAACACTTGAGAATAAGGGAAAACTTGTGGAAGATTACAGACCTCATATGCTACTCATTACAAGTAAGAATAAAACAATACAAATATACAATAAAATACAAAACAAATACAAGTAATATATAATTTTTTTTAATTACAACATAGGAATCGGTTCTCCATCCAGAACATCTATAAAAAGTAGTACCAAAATGTATGGGACTTTGTTAAGACCCAAATTTCCAAGTTTAGCCTAATTAATAAAAAGTATGCTTCCGCCATCAGACACATGTTATCTCCATGACCTTCCCTGCCCCATCACACAATGCTCCAAGGCTTCTCCTCTCCATAGATGCGGGGCCTGCTGAGCTCCTTTTATCAACACATTGAGATCTAAAGACAATGGCTTCCGATCAGTAGTAAGGATTGCCCCGAAGTTGTGTGAACTACGAGTTAGGTCAACAGGCTCTTAACCACCGTCACGCTACAACACTTTCACCACTCGCTTGAATGACAATCCCAACCACCAAGTTTCACATACTTTCGTACATCGGCTGATCGTTCCACTTTTAGTGTTCATAATTTCAGCTCTTGTCTTTGTGTGTAATATATACATACACATAGATATATATAATATACAAAAAAAACAATCCAAAAGAAAAATAAAACAAAAGTAAACAAGTCATCAAACCTTGTGACCAGAAGATGCCTCCCGCATTACACAACACAAGCTATGCGGAAGAACAACGCACCAATATTGGCCACATTATGTAGACCAAGTTTAGGTGAAGTTTTGGCAAGTGAATGAAGAAGTTGGGGGTAAGGATTAGGCAATCTGTATTTCAACAAGGCTCACAAAAGACTGGTAGCTACATGAGGTAAGTGGAAACAGCCCAGGAAGCCACAAGTCTGTATGTATATGGGGAGGTCCGGAGGAAATCTGCCCAACACCTATAGAAGGTGAACCCCACGCAACTTACCAAGAAAACTGAACGATACTTTCACTTACGGCGTGAAGGAAAATCATGACTGGGATCATCCTGAGAGGGTTCAAAATCAAATGGCATCTTGAATGTCATAGAAAATCACAAGGGCTCCTACAATGTAATGCACACGTGGGTGACTGGATATAAATATTCACAATTTTTGGGCCGCAATGAATAGCAGCCTACAACTATTGTCCTTTGTGTCCTACCAGGAGACCCGCTTATCACGCACAATTTTGATGTTGGTCAACAGATCCCTTGTGTCCGAGTTCCTAAAAATGTACACCGCGTACCACAGAGGAAAAAAAACTAATCAGGTCCCATCGTTACAAGTTTACAAGCCTCGGAGCTGTCTACAGTTCCAGAGAGAAATACATGAACGCGAGTTTATGTTAAAAGGTCATCTACCACCTGAACGAAGGATTGTACACCAAGCACACTGACATACTGGTGTGCGTCCCCTCTGACAGGTCCTGCTCTTCTTTTAGCTCCTTATTCTCCATTTTTTAGAAAAAAAAAGGATTTTAAAAATAATGCAAATGATAATTTTTCATAATTTTAAAGTCTTATTAAAACAAGGGCACAAGAAGCTTAAAGAAGATCTGATCGGGCCAGAGGGGGCGCACACTAGTGCATAAGTATTCTTGATGGCCTTTAATGATTTACGGGTTAACAAATTGTAGATGTGGCAACACCATATGCAGAATTACAAGAGAAGCTAATGCTATCAGGTTACTGCTGCTGATCAGGAGTAGTAGTGTTTTGTTTTTTTTTTAAATGTCCAAAAACTTTTCATATAACTTTACGTGCTACTTTGCCAGTGACACGATAGCATCACTGTGAGGGCTGTGTTCAAGGGATGTCCTTGACTTGTGTTTTGAAATGCAATTCAAGTGGATTGGAGTGGAGCTACTCCCAAATGCACATGCGTTTTGGTCTTGCGTTCGGGTACAGCAAAACACCTGTTGCTAGTCCCAGAACGCAAGTGTTTAGGTTTACACGTACCACCGTTGGAAGTAACTCATCACCGATGCGCTTGAATTGCGCTTCGAAACACAATTCAAGCGCAAGGTGTGAACGTGGTCAAATCTGCAGTAAGCACTCCATGTCGATTGGGGTTTTATTTTTGGGCCAAAAACATTTAGAGAACAACACAATCATTTGGTTTCTGCCATGGTCAGAATTGCAGAGGACATCCACAGCAACTCCTACCCACAACTATCCCCATAGAGTAGATGGCATACTCAGGGGTGATGGCAGGTATAGTCATCAGTCCAATGCTATCCAATGTGTAGAGCAAGCCTTTAAATGACTTGAATAAATGCTAATGGGGTATGCCCATCTACAACATTTTCATTACACCGCATTATCCGTACTTTACAGGTATCGGTGGTTCCCACAACTGTTGCTATTTTCATGAACTTTCCCCGTCAGCAACCCCTTACGGGCAAAACTTTAGAGAGCAAAGCTCTAAAAATACTCCCTTGTCGTGTAACCCTTCGCTTCATCTTGTCAATCCTGAAGAACCAGCGCTGACCTGTGATCTTTACAGCAAAAAAATATGATGAACACACAAAAGGGCACCAACCAACCGAGTCAACACACAACAACAAACCCTTAAAGAAGTAAAAAAAAACACACTTGACATTACAGCTCACCACAATAGAGACTTCATCAGAATTAAAGGGAACCTGTCAACAGGAAAATAGTCAATCTCCAGCAGTCATTCATCTGTATTGAGAAAAAGGACCGGGCATAAGAAAAGTATTGAGCTGCAATACAATGTTGGACCACTATACAACACATGGCGCTGTGCTTGGTACAAAGCAAGGAGTGTTTATTCGAGACCCAAAGTCTCTTCTGTGTACTGACCCCAAATTGGGTATTTTAGACATCATTCTCCTTTGTCCCATTTCTTAGATTACACAATAGGGACTATGTAAATAATAATGTAATCTGGTAATAAGGACCCACACAAGGCAGATAAGTTGCAAACAATTTTTTACCGAAACTTGCAACATTCATTCAGTCCTGTGGATCAGAACAAGATATTTTTGCAACAAATCTGCCACATGTGAACATAAGCCGAGGGTCCGGAGCTGTCAGTGCGCTCCTTTAACAAATGGGTGTCAAATGTTGTCATGGCCAAATGCAGCTTTCCCATGGGTGCCAACGAGTGACGCGTCGTGTGTGACAACTCGCTAGGTAAACACAGGCACAGAAACACAGGACGTGATTAACAAGCCCGATAGACTTTGCACCTGAGGTAATACTTTCTGCTGGTTTCTCTTCACAGGAGTCATAGATAACAACAACAGAGAGCGCAGACACATGTTGTATACAGGGGAGACATTAGACGGGTAATTACCAGTAAATGATATGGGACCGGTGCACACGGCTGAGCCTCTGCACACAGCAGCGTCACGGTTATCCATATTACATGATGTGTGTCACAGAGGATGGGCGCGACGTGTGAAACATCCTAATGGATCCTACTTACCTACTCTGATCTAAGATCAGACGTGTCTACCCTTTAAGAGGTTATACCAAGTTTCCCCCCTTATTCACAGGATAAAGGACCCCAGGCAGATCAGTGCCAGTCTGACTGCTGCTACCCTCTGTGATGAGAATGGGCCCCCCAGAAATCCAAATAATGGGGCTCCCTTTCTTACTAATGTGTGGAGTAGAAGGACTAGCATGTTCCCTGCTTTTCCATACATTACTTTAATAGGGTCAGAAATTGCAGAGCACGGCGCTGGGGTATTTCCAGGTGCCCCATTGACAGTGAATGGGAGTGCTGCAGATACCTCAGCGCTGTGCTCTGCAATTGTTGACACCTCCATAGTATTGGATGGATGAAAGGATACTTGCTCGACCTGCTGCTCCACACCTTAGTGGGGGACGGGACCCCAGCCCTGCCATAATAGTGAATCGAGCAGCCGGGCGCATGCTCATCCGGTTGAGACACCCTATAGTTAGAACGGGACCCCTGTTCTCTGCATTGCTGGGGCCCTGTTCTTATGATCAGCGAGGGTCCTGGCAGGCATGGTGGTGCTGCTCATTAATCAGCCTGCCACCCAGAACAATAGATAAATTGCAAACTTGGTACAACCCCTTTAAGAACTTTAGTATACAAGCTTGTAGGATCATTCCCAGAACCCCAAGCAGAGCATGCATGGCTTTTAAGCCTTTATGCCTGCAAATCTACCAAGGAAATAAGTTTCTTCCCTTACCCTTAAACAAAGCTACTACCAGAGACTCCGATCCAAAATCATGTCAGTACTGTCCAATCATAGAGCAGGAGGGTTGTCTCAGACTACTGATGTACACTGTGAATATGGTGGAGCAGAAGCTTTAAATTCGTTAAAATTGGTGGGGGTGGAGGTCACTTTTATATGTGTAACTAGTGAATTGCATCCAACCGGGCCATCAATACAGGCCCCAAAGCCTCTGAACAATAGCTCTGCCTAGTAAACCAAGTCATACATAATTCATGAACCAAACCATTTGTAGAACAGGTTCATAATAAACTTCACATAAAAGGTGAATGCAAAGGGCAAATCGAATGGAAATTACCCTATGGCAGTGTCTATGATGTGACATCTATCACTAAGATAGAAAAAAAAAAAAAATTAGGAAATTGTGTATTCCTCCAATGGAGGACATGCTACAACACACTCAGTATGAACAGAGGTATTCTCCGCTGAGGAAGACCTTCAGGCACGACACATGCTCTGACACAGGCTGTGGAGTAGTATACAGAATATTTAGACGTGCCATGGTGCATAAGCCCAAATCCAATGATTGACTACATACACCCTTGGCACATTATAGGTGACCCCATTATACAGGAGCATGGCTTCTCATATAATACAGAGTTCACCAACACCAGATTAAATATTAAAACTTAAATTATGTTTTTATTACATATACATTACTATTTGCACTTGTATTAGGGACCTTGATATGAACCAGTGTTTCTATGTTGTCCTTGCCAAAGGGTTGACACCCAAAATCCAATCCCATACAAAAGCAAAAAAGCCAAACAGAGATAGCCAGAAGGTTACCTGGATACAGGATACAGGTAGAGGCCAAGGTAAAGAATAACACCGCCGGACGCATTGTTTTTCCAATCCACAGAAACAAACAGAAGCTGTGGCTGGGTAAACCCTGCAATTACCACAGTTCATTCTCACGTCTAGCCTACACCTGCAGTCCCATGTAAAAAGCAAGTTCAGCACTGCTGCATCTGCAGGATAGCAGTATCTGCTTTTGTACAGATATAAAATTTCCCCCCTTCCCTTATGTATGTTCATTGGGACTAGTCCTTGAATACTTTCTCACCATAGAGGAAATCTGTTGCTAAAAAAGTATCTAATAAGACAAGAAATATTCCACCAAAGAATTCACTGCTGGTCTGTGTATAAACAGGAAGCTGAAGGGAGATAAGGACACCAGCAACAAGTATCAAAGCAACTAGAATGTCCTGACCGGGGTCAAGTCCTTGAGACTTTCAGTTTATTCTAAGGTGAGACCAAGACGCCAGGATTTATATTAGGGGAATAAGGAGAGGAATAAGTAAGATATAATAGACATTGGTTCAAGAATACACAGTCACAATGGAAAGACTAGGTTTTAGGGCCTCTGCTTGTGCAGAATATCTGGCAACAAGTCAAAAGTTTAATAGATGCCAGCACATCATATGTTTGGCGACAAAGCAACAACACTGGCCGTGTCATTATGGCAGCGAGTCAGGACGGAGAGGTTTACAAACGACATCTCGTTCTTTGGAGGACTTGTCATGTCTGAACGTTAAAGAATGAGCCTATTCATGGTAAATGATGCTACATTTCACCGGTGGTGGCGCTATAAGGCAACTGAACACTTGCTGATGACTTATCTGGTGGACTGCAAGGGACTAAAAGAATCGTTCAAATTTGGGTAAAGGATATAAACAACGTTTTTGGAAATCCAGCGTCCCCCCCTCTACAAAGAAGGGTTGATGTTTGCGGCAGAAGCTGTACAGCAGGACATCCTGTTTCCAGGAGAGGATGCCCAGAGTCCAGCGGAATATTACTCAACTTTAATATTTTCTATAAAAATTTGGGAAATGTAAAAGTTCCCTGGTATGTTCATGGATGTCCAAAACCATGTGAATAGACGTGAATCTTCACTGCATGGACACAAGCCTGTAAGAAGTATCCAAGTCCCAAAAGATCCTAAAGTGTCCTTAGGGTTGGACCTGTGTCTTTTTACAGTCTTCTTAACTTTGTTACAATGTAACACCCGGGCAATAACTCATAATGCAAACAAAATCATTGCAAATGCTAAATCTATCTATGTATCTTCATGCACCCTACAGCTTATATCTCTGCTGTACAAGGATCTGTAGTATGCAACAATGAAACAAACAGACCCATTGAGAAGACTTCTGAATCAATAGAAGCTTGTAGCAAGACGCCCTGATGTGGGCACGAGGGTCTGTACTAGATCTATTGTCCTGTATATGAAACTATGTGCCCCCGGGGACCTGCTCCCTGGGGTGTGACATCAGTCAATGCTACATAATGGGACCCCAGAGCAGCAGCAGTGTCTTATACAACCTATAATTGATGTGATTATTACAGATCAGTCCTGGCTAATAGGTGCTGCCTGCTGTTCCATCTTTCTCCACTAGTAAACATGATTTCGAGGAATCAGCACAGGTTTTTTTTTTGTTTGCAGCTTTAAAACATTTACATAGCCGGTAATTCACTTCTGCCTTCTCTATGGTACAGAATCCAGCTTAGCTTTAATGCAAAACTAACTTCTCCTGATGCTCTTTATAGGCATTAACCCCCCAGTACAGAGGCACAAACATGGAACAATAGGAGTCGCAGTTGTATCTGAGGAAAGAAATCCTAGTGGGATAATGACTATCCTGATGGACTGTCCTAAATACATTGGACCATCTTCATATTGTGAAAAAGTTAAGGTGCAGATTAGATCAGTAAAATAGTTGACTGATAAGTCTGACACTGCGGGTCATCAAACTGGATCCTTAACCAGGCAACTAGATCACTAACCAGACTAGTGATGACCAAACCACCAAACTGGATCAGTAACCACATTAATTACTTTCAAAACACCAGAATGTCCAGATAACTAGTTCACTAATTCCATCCACTTACCAGTTTGGCCACCAGATCATTGCTCATACAATCAAATCATCACTCATATGCCGATTAAAATTAGATTAATTATCAACCAGATTGCTGATCATTAAAGGGGTCCCCCCCCCCCTAACCAGACCAGGTTAGCCACCAACATCTGGGTGACCACTGTAAATCCCCTACCAGATCGCTTAACAGACCAATGATAAATCACATCGCCAAACCGATCGCTAACTAGACCGAAGCTCAATTGATTAGAATAGCAATCAGATCCCTAGCCAGCCAATGATCGGCAGAACCCTAACGAGATCGCTGATCGTCAGTGTAGAGCGGATCAGCTGCCTGTCCCCGGTAGGTCACTACTTACAGCTGGTTGATGGTGTTCTGTGAGATGACGGCATTTTCGGAGAAGTGAGGGATCATCTTCACCCCGCAGAGCGCACAGCAGTCCCCGCTCCCTTCCTGGCCGTCCCCGGGTGAGGAGCCGCTCACTGTCATGGGGAAGAGTCGTGCAGCGCTGCCCGCCCTGCTCTGCCCGCAGCGGCACATAGACTCTGTTATCCGGTCGTGCTCCGGGGGCACATGCCGCTCTCTCCGGTGTATAGCTGTGTCACACGTGTCCCGGGGCTGAGCCCCTGCGCTGCGCTGCCAGCCCGAGCCCCGCTCCTCACACACTGCGCTTCCTGCTGTCCCGGCTACAGCTGCCGGCTCCCGCGCATGCGCACATCAGCGCCTCCCTCCCTCCTCCTCCGGTCTTATGTGTGCCCTGAGGGGTGAGGGGGCACCTTGTCACACAGTCCTCTGTGCCCTGCACCCAATTACTTCATAACATGCTTACTCTCCATACTGTATCTGTGTTTTATTCCCAATACACACATTTTTGCAAACTTTTTTTACGAGTTCTATGGAAACATCCCATATCAAACTTCTGGATAGGAAGGTGTTCCCACAGTGCGCTATGGTCCCAGTGTAAAATCTCAAAACGTTATAAGACATGTATCATATAGGAGGCAGAATTGCTGCAGAATGTCTAAAGGCCGCGTTCACATGTGGGGTTTGTGTTCGGAAACGCAACGCATTGGCTTCTCCTGCCATTTCTAATTGAAGTAAGACCGCAATCTTAAACGCAAGTCAGTGTGTTGCATGTGAAAATGCAGGCGCCACTGGTGAATAAAAGAATATCACCCATTACCGAGAGGGGTAGTCACCCACGGTAACGGACAGGTTATGGCTTCTAAATCCGCGGCATGAGGACGCCTTCATACAAGGCGTCTGGATTGCATTTTGGGAGAGCCTCGGACCAATCGCATAAGGCCGGCGGCACAGTTAGCGTTTTGAACCCGTTTTTTGGCCGTTTTTAAGCAGTCCATTAAAAACCACATGCATTTTTTGAAAACGCATCCGTTTTTGACCGGTTTTACCAATTATCTTAATTAAAACGGGTCAAAAAAGCATGCATTTTTTGAAAACGGCCCAAAACCAGGTACAAAACGCCACATGTGCCGCCGCCTAAAAGTTTCAATGGAAACGCAAGCACTTGGCAAATGCATTTGCGATCAGGCCATCTGGATAGCGTCACGAGACACCATCCAGAAGTAACGTGTGAACGCACCTTGAAACTATATGCACAAGGCCGCAACCAATGGATCCACGGTCCGTTGTTTGTGTCTCATTAGGTCCCCTTCCATACCAATAACCGGCAATACCCTACACATGGACAGGAATAGGACCCGTAAATAGTTTTATGGCTTGGACTGGCAGAGACCATGGCTTTGTGTGTGAGCCCATAGAAATACAAACACATGATTCGTGTGCATGTTGCCTAAACAATTTTCCCGCAGAAAAATCATGCAAGACTATATATTGCTGCATGTTAGCCTTAGGCAGCATTCATAACGTGACGCTAGCACAAAGGGGGCGGGTCTCGACCCGATTGGATATGCACATGCCAAGGCCCGCCCCCTGTGCGCTAGCGTCACGTTATGAACGTGACGCTAGCGGAATGTGTGACCACGGCCTTAGTGGAAACCCTGGCGGGTAACGTGTCGCCCTTACATCACCTGTGCCCCAGCCTAAAGGGGGTTAAGCGTCTTTTATAAGCCCTTCCTCACTTCCTAAACAGTAAATGTGTTACTTTCAGGAGCTCCAATAATTAGCGTTTATTACTACAACATACCCCACTTCCTTAGGTTTCCTTGTTCAGATGCTTCATGCATCCTCCAAGTTGTACAAGGAACTGGATACGGTCCCCATAGGGACATTCCCAACATCACTTGTATAAAGGAGCAAAAGTCCTTTGGACTGTGTAAAATGTGCCAAAAAAAAATGGAGCTGCTGAAGATAAGCGAGGAGGAGAGACTGGAAGTTGAATAATGCTTTATTGTTTAGCCTAATCTTTAGACCAGTTGTACAACTATCTGAAAAGTAGTGTATGTACTTTTATTGGGCATCATCTTTAATATATTTGTAGCAGTTTTTGGCAAAGCTATGGAAGTATCTAAGGAATCATTGATGAAAGTTACACCGGCTCCTATAGTGGTTGATCTGGCTCCTACAGTATCAGGACCATCCCCTAAATTGCCTAAACAGAACTTTATTATTGTATACTTATTAACAGTACTGGAAATGTTACAAGAAGAGAATTCAGATTATAACGCTCATACACCCTCTGTTAGTGGGATTGAGCAGCCTCAGGTCACACAAAGCCATAGTGTGTTCTTGCAGCGCCCACATATCAGAACGGAGTCCGGGTAGCTGGATGCAATGACATCACTTTCCAGATAGAGTCCTAGTAAGGTCTAGGAATGGCAGATCAGGGGGCTTCACATACATTCTCTTTTTTTCTTTTAATGATCACCCTCTCTTAGGATAGACAGTCAATATCTGATCACCTGGCACAGCGCCCAAAAATAGAGTATGTATTTGGTACTGCAGTTCAAGCCCTTTTACTGCAATGTGAATGAGCCACAAACAAGCCACGTGATAAATGGATTTAACGTCACTCATATGTGAAGTGGAAACGATCCTCACTAGAGCATTAGGGCCACCTCAATGCAGTTGAATAATGGGGAAGCATCGTGTCCGACTCTCGCCAATTTGGCTTTCAATCAGTAAGTCTGACCAGAAGTTCCAGGAGGGCCTCAAATTACAGAACATCAATTTTGGTTTTCACTTCTTGTGTTGTCTCCTGGTGGCCACTCATTGAATAAAAAGGTTTCCGTTACACAAACCTCACCCCCCACTCCAGTTTGGTGCAGGAAAACCATGGAAAAACACTTTAGAGGGGATCTGAAAAGTGTTCAAGTTATCCGCTATTCACAGCATAGGGATAACAAGGTAATTGGAAAGGGTTCAAACACTGATTTGCCTAGCAATCCAGAGAATGGGGGTCCTGTTCTCACTAATGGGTTGATTGGCAGGATAAGTTTGGGGAGGAGAAGGGTCCAAGATAGTGGAGGTCCCAGCAGTTGGACCCTGACTGTTTTTCACCTTGTTATCCGCTATCGAGGGCATAACTTGAAAACTATGCACAACCCCTTTAGGGATATGAGGATATTGTAAAAAAGGGGCACGTTTTCGGATGGTGGCCCTGACTTTGCGGGTAGTGTGTATTATACTGTGAGATAGACGGGTTATATCTAGGAATCTTTTCAATGAAACCTCAATATGAATACATAACACAGGACAAAGCAATGACAGATATTTATAGCTTCCTATACACAGGGAATTGTACAAGAAAAGCATTTCAGGTCGGCCGGGGGTTTTCATACTTCTTCTATGCGCAGCTAGAGAGAGAGCAGGCTGCGCAGGGATTTTCAATCAGCATTCACAATGACGCCATGCAGAGGTTGGCAGGGGCCGATTAGAAGATCACCATCTGGAATCCGAACGGGATTTATATAACACCAGATTACATTGTTGTTGTTTCACAAAACGATCGGTTTACTGGTATTTTATGAAGCTTTATTACATATCGGTCTTCTGTATTATAATGGGGGGCAGCCCACCCCAACGCTGGAATACTGTATTTATAGATAAGCGGGTGTTTCTGTATTTATAAGAGGGCACATAGGAAACATTAAGAAGGTTTGCATTTGCTATTAAAATCTGGGCCGGATAACGGATGCAGAGGCAAATGTATTTAGTTACATCTTATACAAAGATTTATGTAAATGTTCTGACTGTATGGATTACACTTAAATACACAATGGGTAACCCGCAGACCCCCAAATTAGCATTTGGTTGGCAAACAGCAGTAGCATTAACTTCCCAGCGCCAGGCAGGCTCTGTATAACAGCGCCAGGCAGTCCTCTGATGCAGATGTGAGCAGGAAGAGCTGAGCAGATTATGCACAGTGTCCTATGTGAAAGCAGAGAAGAAAGACGGTGGAGATTGTACATAGTGTCCCATTGTGGATGCTATAGAGCAGGAGGAGTTGAATAGATTGTACATAGTATCCTATGTGCAGGCAGCATGTTCTAGAGAAAGAGGAGCCGAGCAGATTATAGTACTATCTGCAGACAGCATGTTATAGAGCAGATTGTACATAGTCTCCTCTCTAAGGGTGATGCCACACATGGCGTTTTGAACCTGTTTTTGGTCTGTTTTTAAGCAGTCCGTTAAAAAACGCATGCCTTTTTTGAAAACGCATCAGTTTTTTTTACAGGTTTTACCAATTATTTTGATTGAAAATGGTCAAAAACGGATGCGTTTTTTAACGGACTGCTTAAAAATGGACCAAAAACGGTTTCAAAACGCCATGTGTGACATCACCCTAAAGGTAACATGTTATAGAGAAGGAGGAGTAACAGGGGGTGACAACCATATCAGCTGCTATGGGGCCCACAGTATTGGGGGGGGGTGTATATACTGTGTTTGTCTGTGTGTGTGTATGCACTGTATGTCTGTATATGGTATTTTATGCATGTGTGTATATGTGATGTGCATATGCTGTATTTATGTATATATAACTGTGTGATTGTAACTGACATTTGTGAGTATATAAATATGTATACTTTTTACGGGGCCCCGTCTATCCTAGTTTATCCTATTTGTAGGCAGCATGTTATAGAGCAGAAGAAGCTGAGCAGCTTCATTTACTTATTTAAATCTATTCTCATTCATGACATAGTAGTCAAATGAGCCGCTCTTCTCTGTGACAAACAAGCCATGTCTGTATGTACACAGTGAATTATGTAAAGTCACCGATAGGACTGCCCACTGGACTCCCAAGCTCAGTTTGAGCTGAGATTATGTTTTACTGGAAAATTTCTAAACTTTACACAACTAACTATTATAACTATACACTCAGCCCCTCTGAAACCTCAACTTCAAAAGGGTTTGAAAAACAAAAGACAAAACTTTAGTAATCTAAAAAGCACAGTACAGAATGGCAGTATTTGTAAGTGCGGACATCCACTCTGCATAACCCTGATGAGGGGGATCGGGGCTCTTATTCCAGACGCTGACTGGAATGTTCAATCGGCAGAGGAAGAAAGGAAGATCCATGCCCGGAGCAGTTCGGCTCCGTTTTGTTGGCTCCTAAATCACAGCACATGATCAGCAGCTGATACAACATTCACTTTGTTGGCTAAAGAAACACTAAAAGCAGCAGTGTTGGCGATGTAAAAAAAAAGTCTATTTTTAATTGTAAAAAATCATGAGAAACTAAGAAGGAGCCGTTCTTAAAGTACACCTGTCACCTCTCTCCGGACATCTCTGGTTTAGTGAATACTTCTGTATAATCCCGGAATGTCCTTTTTTTCTCTTCCTTCTAGGAATGGTAGTTCCTGGTAATTGGGCCTTACAAGTGGAAACCGTATCTCCTAATGAAAACCATTAGACAATGTATTCCTGCTGTATGTCCTGACTGCTGTGTCTATGCGGATGGCTCGGAGCAGGGCTGACATCAGCTTGTAGTCTACGGTGCCAGCTTCTAACGCTACAGAGGAAACCAGGAGCGGCTTCTGTGGAAAACTGCAAGACCAAAACTCTACAATCTGCAGTTCTTATGTGGTGAAGTATTTGCATACTGTTCTTCTTCTGCAGGAAGTTTAGTTAAAAAGAAAATACATCTTCTCGCTACAGACTTTCACTTAACATGCGGGTAATTGCTATTTTTGGGTCTCATCTTGCACAGTTTTTATTTAATGTCTGCCCTGTAAAGCTTCCCCTGTATCTCACCCGACATAAAACAAGCAATTGGTGATGGACATGGCCCGTGTACACGTATGTGATGTTTACCTACTGGTTAGCACACAAGGGAGAAACATGCCGTCATTGGCGGAACACTAAACCAACACAACTCCTGACACTTATGTGTAAATGTGACATTTATGATGTACATAAACACCTGGTTCCACCTCACTTACATCTGACAATCTCAATGCGTTTTCTCTAAGTAATCCGCATTTTACCATGACTGACAAAACCCATACGGATTAAGTGTTCTGGAGGACTAAGCAAACAGTAGGATGCCAGCATCTTTACATCTACTGTATATCATCTCACATTTAGGGGGCTGGAAGTACTGAACATGCCCCCGAAATCACTGGCCAAGTAGTCACCTAAAGCCCAGTAGGATTAAGGTTAAGGGAACCTGCAGGTAGTGACACTAGTGATGGGAAGTCCGGATCATTAGACTCCGCTCACTAAGAAGAGCCGGCTCTTCTGGCTCCTGAACGGCTCCCTATTAAATATATAGTAGGGATTCTCAGCCCAGTCAGTCCACAACTCCACTTTTAACCCAATTTTATGGGGTTAAATGGGGCGTGGTGAGCCGATTGGGACGGGGTTAAATGAGCTATCAGCTCACTACAGGGAGCCGGCTCCCATCGTTCAGAGCCGGCTCACAATTGGACACAAGTGTGTAAGGGGCATTAGACTACGTGCATAAGAATGTAATGTTTGGCCACCTGTTCGCTGCACACAGCCCCATACATTTCAATGGGCTCATGTATAAGCCGCTTTCCACTGGCTGCAAATTTTGGAGGAAGTTACATTTGTGCCTATGTTTGCAACTCAGCCTGTCCTTTTCTACCATCGATGTGTCAGGTCCACCCACGGACTCCAAACAACAGAAAACACAGGTCCTTTACGGCCCAATATTACAGTAACCCAAGGTTGCGTTCACCTAGATCAGTGGTGGCGAACCTATGGCACGGGTGCCAGATGTGGCACTCTGAGCCCTCTAGGCTCACCAGACAGGACTCAAGGCCTATTGCAATCATTGGCAGCTCACAACCCTAGAATGAAGCTACAATGATGATCCAGACTTCTTCTCTTTCTTTCTACTGTATTGGTGTCCTCAGGTGCCTATACAATTTAAACCTGTGACAGAGCAGGGGATAGAAGGTTACTGCTTAAATTGTGGCTTTGGCACTTTGCGAAAATTATGTGGGTTTTGGTTGTAGTTTGGGCACTCGGTATCTTAAAGGTTTGCCATCACTGACCTAGATCATTAATGTCTGGCCATCAAGTTCCCAAAACCCACCCAGTACAACGAGTATGGACGAAAAATGCAGTATGCTCATTGTTCATATACAACACAAGAGACTTTGGGCACCAGATGTTAGCAGTGATCCTATATATAACTATGGGAACCTTTCCTCATCACACAGGTGGGAAAGCGATAGAATGGCCCTACATGTGAATGAGGCCTTATCTATTACTTCTTCTGCCAAGCAACAAGTCTGGTTGACATAGAAATGGAGTAATGTAAATGGAGTTTCGACTATACAAAACAGCATTAAGTGTTCCCTGGAGATCTGTGTGACCATACCTTTGTGTGGTTAGTAACAGCAGAATTTATATTCCCAGACTGTATCTGGACTTGGAGCTCTCTGCTGTGCTGGTGCGTGACATCTCTCCACTAAACTGCTGGACAACTTCTCTTCTCTACTCGGATTAGAGATGAACGGAACCGACATCCCAGTTCAGATTTGAGCACTGAATCAGAACCGAAACAATGGGGCAAATTTACCTACCTGGTCCTGTCGCGATCCCCGATTCAGACAGTCCAACGAAGATTAAGTCCGTCGTGATTCACGAAGCGCATGCGCCCGAGTTCCTGCATCCGTCGCTTCCTGGCCGAGGTCCGTCGGAATTCACCTTCTTCTTCCCAGTGCTTGTAAGTGCGTGTCTTGCGGCACAATTCTAAATGTTAAATCTCGCGCGTAGTCCGAATCTGTCGGGTTGTCCGACGCCCCCCTCCCCCGATTTGTGACGCGTGCAAGGCGGCACAGATGCAGCAAAATTGCGTGCGACACAATCCCCGGCGCGATGTGGCACAAAATGGTAATCCCAATGAAAATGCGCTCCGCGGATCCTTTGCAAATGGGCCCCATTGGGTCTGCTCATTTCTAACTCTCAGTAAGAACAAAGTCAGGCTTCTTGTTAGATATTACAGCACAGGGAAAGGGCTTGGGAGCAGTTTGAATGCATAGCTCAAAGAGCAAAGAAGTGAGGAGCCTCCCCTAGTGCTCCAAGTCCAGGTACAAAGCTGGAATATAAATAAATCTTTCACAGTCTTGCTGCTACCAACACAAAGTTACACAGATCTGCAGCTCCAATCCCCAACACTATCTGAAGCTTTGTATAGTGCAAATATAGAGCTGACCAACAGTGATATAATCCAAGAATTCATGAAAATTCATATGGGCCAAGTATAACACTTTCTGGTTCGTGATAAACAGTGGGAATGTTAAATGCTTTCAATGTTATCTTTTTGGGAAAACATATCTTTCAATACAGTTTAAAAAGAATGAGAAAAATATATGAGATCCCAAGTAAATAGACCCCCCCCCCCTTCATATCCGTAACTAAAACATAAAAGTAAGTAAAAAGACACACGAGAAATAAATCCCACACTCCAAAACATACTGGTAGGTTGATTAGACTGGGAGCCCCATTGGGGACAGGGACCAATTTGGAAAGCTCTGTGCAGCGCTGCGGTATCTGTGTGCGCTATATAAATAAAGAATATTATTATGAATAAATATATATACAAAACATGCTGTAAACTTGATGTAAAAACATGATATAGTGCTGCGCCAAGGTTCACATGTAGGTACACGGCCTGTGAGTGACAAAGGCTAATCCCTCGTGTTATACCCTAAGAACACTACACATATTTATTTGCTTGCTCATTCTACACCAATGGAAATTTCCATCCCTGACCTTAGGCATTAGCTGACCTCCTTCTACCATCACTACTTAGAAATGATACTAGTAGTTTCCCATAATCTTAGTGGCTACACCTAGTAAGAGGCACATGTTTAAATGTCACTATAGGACCCGAGGCAATGCAATAACCAGCTAAACTCTGAAAGGGGTCACGTAAGACAAGGAAGAGATCAGGAGTAGAGAAACAGAGCCGACACGGAGTGCACACAGGGAGGCGGAAGGCAACAGGCAGGGCAATTACTCAGTCTGCTTCACATGACGAGTGACAAATGGAAGATCATATAGTGAGAGCCACACAGGTGTACAAATAGGAGAAAAGCAAACACAGACCACACTGGGGAACAGTCTACAATTTTTATTCTCATCTTTGGTGGCTTAACAACCATATTATATTATAATTTATATATCTATTATTTGTGCGCACACACACACACACACCTATATCCATCTCACACACACATAATAGGGGGATATTTATCAACTAGATTAGTTCTGCCTCCAGACACTCCTGATAAATCTACACATATATACATCGCGCCAATTCAGTTTGTGGAATCCAAAAATGACCCCCACTTCAATGCCCGCAGTTGTCACACTGTTTTAGGCCACCGCACAACAACCTGAGCTGTAAAAAAGATCCGTTTTGCAATTCCTTTTGCTTGTGTCTAAAAAAAATTGCCCTTGTATTATCCGTTTTTTGCAGATGAAAAAAAACCCCAAAAAACCCAAACAGCAGAGTGCTAAATGATGTAATGACCCTAGTTATTTAGCAGGTGATCCGCACATGTATGACAACAGTGTGGCATTTTTTCGCGTTCCGATAAGCTTCAATGTCAAGCGCAAACACGGAATGCAATAGGACCCACAGAGTTTTCTACAGACTCCACACAGATACGTGAAAAACATGGACATGTGAATGGGGCCCATTGAGATAAATGTGTCAGTGTGACATCTGTAAAAAAAAATAGCACAAGGACAATAACAAGGTGCATGTAGCCTTACATTGAATATTGGATATTTAGGCAACTTTCATGATTCTTAGAAAACTGGGTTAGTAGGTACAGGTTGTAGCGGAGGCAGAAGCACCCAAAAAATTACTAATCCGAGCAGATTTCTAATGAAATTAATGCTTTTTTTTTACATTGGAGACCCATGATTGACAGACTTTAGTATCTGCCGGGACAAAGACTCATGTATGTGACTTTGATAATGGGAAGGCCTGCAGCAGCCTCTAAAAAAACTTGTAAAGATCAAGTCATTCTGTAGACGTAAGAGGGTGATGATCACATATGTCAACTTGTCTAGAGATAGGCTTTGTGATTGACCAAAACCCAGGAGAAAATGTATCCGAGACATCTAGTGTAGATCACAAGAACAGACATACAAAACTTTCTGTATATGAATACACATGCATATTTCTTTATTATACCATTCTAATAACTTATAAAAAAAAAATTGAGATCAAGTACATTTCCTTATTGGAATGAAAAGGAACAGTAGAGAACATAACATAACAAACCATACCTACAGGGTACATGTATCACCTCTTTAAAAAGGGACACAGTCGCTATATTTTACCCCATTAAACTGGCAGCCACCTTAGTTAGGGAGTAAAATGTCCTTTTTAGAATCCCCTCTTATGTAAATTCTCACCAGTACCGATATAAACAAAAATCTTTAAAGTCACTGGAAAATGAGAAAAGAAGAGTCATATTTTGCCCAAGAGGAGTCAAGTTTAGAAACTGCGGGGGAGTGTCATTTCAGACTCCCCTATCTTCAGTTCTATAGTTCATAGAAACATGATTATGGTATCATATTAAAGATTATACTTTAGAGTCCTTGGGATCTACAGAATCAGAGATACAGGCAGACAAATACATAGTTGGATATATGAGCTGCAGATAAAAAATATACTTTACTCCTAACATTTAATTCTGTAGCTCACAAAGAGATAATTATCTTTAATATGACATGTCTGAACATAGGGGTGTCTGAAGTGACGCTTCCCGTGCAGCCTCTAAATGGGCTCCTCTCAGGTAAAATATGACTTATCTCATCATTTTAACAGGAGGAAGAGATTTTTTTTCTTTTCTTTTTTTCCAATAAAAAATGGAAATTCTAGAAAGGACATGTCATACCCTCCCCGAGAGGACTAGTAGTTGGTTACTAGCTTGTAATGGGGTAAAATTTGGTGACTGGCTCCCTTTAAGTTTTCTGGCGGTCTCTGAAAAGAATCAGTCATTATGAATCCTATCATGCCCGATGATCGTTTGTTCTCCTTGGAGATAGGCAGCCAATGTCTGGCAACATCTTGAGGCGTCTTTACTGCCAGGAAATCAGGCCCATTGATGAAATTATCATGTCAATCACTGCTCGTTTACATGGTGCAATCATCACACTATAGGGATGAATCATCTCTCACATTTAGCAATGATTCTTGCACCTGCATCAGAGATGGGATTAATAACAATTGAGTATTTGCTTTGGATACTGGAGGGCCCATAGAGCATCCATGAAGGGCTCCGCTTATTATTACATCAATCATCACCTATTAGTAGGTTACATGACAAATGTTACATGGCACTCTGACTCCCGCTGAGCAGGGTTACAGGTCGCTAGTAAAGGTGTCCATAAACAAAGGCAACACAAAAAAGAAACACAACTTTCCAATATACTTTCTGTATCAATTCCTCACATTCCCGCTGAGTGACATCACACGACTATGGACCGTTTTTTAAATAATAATTCTATAATAATTCTTTATTTATATAGCGCCTTCAGATTCTGCAGCGCTGCACAAAGCATGTCAAATTATTCCCTGTCCCCATGGGGCTCACAATCTAAACAACCTACCAGTATGTTTTTGAGTGTGGGAGGAAACCGGAGGACCCGGTGGAAACCCACGCAAACAGGGAGAGAACATACAAACTTTTTGCAGATGTTGACCTGGGTGGTATTCACACCCAGGACCCCAGCGCTGCAAGGCAGAAGTGCTACCAACTCAGTCACTGTGCCGCCCACAGGAAGTACACAATGAAGCTTCCTATAGAATGACAGCAAGCGGAGGTCTAGAAAACCAAGAACTGATACAGTAATATATTTGGCAATTTGTACAACTTCTCACTACAAAAAATATAACAACATTTATTTGCCGAAACTGGGAAAACCCCTTTAAGCAATAGTCCAACTAGTCATAGACAAAGCACTAAGCTGTAGGTAGAAATAATCACACGGGACGGGATATTTGCTTTCATGTCTTAGCTCCAGTATGTAATGTGGGATATCTGTCCATCATCTCTGGCCGCAGTCTAAATACCACCAGGTGGGAGAAGATGGAAAGGCACAGACAATGGGACCGGCATAAATCACGAGATACTTACCCTCTGTTTAGCATCTGCTATCGTGTAACAGAAGGACGTCTGTTTCTTCTGGGGAGTCATGGAGCAGTCACTCAGAGCCAGGGAGTTCTGTGTAATCTAATGGACGCTTGAGTCATCGCTTTCTGGTGACCTAATAGCCCAGGAAATCGACTTCTAACAAATAAGGGATTGGCGACAGAGATTGCATAATCTACTGACCTGCTGTAAAATCATTAGAGGGATTGTTCCTCAATAGTGAGGAGGGGACCTGAGCCTGCAATATTCAGATCTGTGCCAAAGGGCTAGAGTCTCCAGCGACAACTTCCCCCAATTGCAGATGTTGTGGGCCAGCGTTTGGGTCTGGTACCTGCTCATCCCCATTTCTGAAAGCTGGCTTCACTATTGGCCTTCATACACATAAGAAAAAAGTTGTCAGAACCTGCAAATTTTTGGTGGGATTGGAGTAGTATGACTGTGTGCCACCATATCATCCACGAAATGGTAAGATTCTTCGGGATTAATACACATGAGTGTTGTTTCTTTTGCCTAAAAAAGTTTGAATCAGTAATTTTGGACCGGGAATAAGTGTTTGTGACACTGTGTGACTTTATTTTGGGCAATTCTTATGTGTACAACTTCTAATAGCACATTATGTGCCTGAAAAACAGTCATAGCCAAGTGTTATATGTTCTTTGTTACGGTGCCACAAATTGCATCATAGCGACATAGTACCAGGATGCTTCCAAAAACATCACAAGTCCTAACCATTGAGTGTGTACATCCAGATCCTGCTAAGCCGTCACACTTTGGAGCAGTACAGATCTCTGGCCAATGTCACAGGCTCGGTGCCACTGGAGGAATTCAAGCATTTGTAACCCGTGGAACGACTGCCATCTCTATCCAACTCCTGGCAGATAGACATCACACAGCAACCAAGACATCACAAGGCCAGGATCCTATTCATCTGTGTCCTGTAAGCTGATAACTACAATTGGCCGAGCAAGAAAACTGTGTTTACTTACAGTCCGTCTCTTTAATCCTCCCCCTTGTGATAGGATAATTAACAGAGACTCCATGAAGGAGCTGGGGGGCAGTAATGGTATCAGTGCAGGACTAGGGTCTGTACAAAGCTATCAGACTACACATCTGAACAATAGACCACAGATGTCAGCACCGCTGAATGTGTCATGAATACACAGGTGCGTCCTGGCCTTACTACCCGAATACCTGCCGCCAGCATCGACGTGCCGGATAGGGTTATGCTGGCAGCACAGGTGGCCATCTTTCCTGACATTTCTGTCTACTGGACAAGGTCTCATGGGATGAAAAGGTGGCATATTACAGCATATTACAAAGGGTTATCCTTTCTGAGATCATATGTATTATATACATACACACACATATACACAATATATAGATCGGTGGGGTCCGATTCATTCTATGTAAATCAATCAGCTATTTGGATGGACTAAAGTGCACAGACATGGGCTGCAGCCTCTTTAGTTATTACCTCTGTCTTCTTAGTAATGAAAGTGCAGGGTACTATAGCACCCCAAGTATTGTTATCCCCTATGCACAATATGGGGGATAACAATCGGATTGTCAAGGGTCTGACTGCTGGGACCCCCACCGATCACGAGAAGGACCCCTGCAGTTCACCAGAGACCTCGTTCTTACCAATTGGATAGCTCTTGCACTCTCATACACAGTGAATTTATTTCCCGCAGATTGCTTAACGCTGTGCTCGGCAATTTTTGGCGCTCACATAGTACTGAATGGATCAGCAGGACGATGAGAGGTCTCCTTCTTGTGATCAATGTGGGAAGTCATACCCTGCTCCGTCTTTGTGTGATGCCATTAGGGCTCAGGGTGCAGTCACATGTGTCAATTTAAAGGTGAAATAAACGAACTGAACGAGTGAATTAGATTTTGAAGGGGAAACCTACTCCACAAATGTCATTCACTCGTTCAGTTCATGTCTTTCACCTGTGAAATTGACAAAACGGCACCTAAAACCACCTCAAAGATGATTGCGGTGCAGTTTTAACTGCAACGTGTGAACGCACCATCTATCTGCTGCTGTATTTGATATAGACATAGATTCATTTGAGCATCGAATTCCTCCATTTCAAGTGGTAAAGTGTAGATAGGTACGCAAGACCCTCCAAGACATCTACAAAAAGATGGGTAATGTAGTGTCATGGCTGCAGACTAAACCGCACTGATCTAAGGTCACAGCACAGCGGACAGGAATCGTACAAATCCCATACAGTATCAATTTTATGTAGAATCTACAGCGAGTTCCTTTCCCTGGAGATCTAAACGTTGCAATGCATGTCCCATCTCCCCAATATACATCAGGATTCTCCTTTGCTGCAGATGGGGACATTGGGGGACATTTACTATGGCGTTTCCGCCAGTTTTGTGGCGCTCTCACCACATGTTCTGCTCTCCGACCTATTTATTAGCTGTCGGGGACAGAAAAAATGCCTTTTTCCGTCTGCTCCGACTCTTCTCCGAAAAGGGGCGTGGCTTTGGCGGAGTGGAAACTCAGACACAATTACTATGTGTCGCAGCCCTTTTTGGGCGGTGTAAACTGACGGAAAGTAGACCAAAAGAAAACTGGTCTAGCAGGGACTGTTGGACACATTTCTGGTGCTCGGGACAGATTTTGTCCCAAGGACAGAAAATAGTCTCGGCGCCAGAAATGTCTCTGCACAGCTACACAATATTAAATGTGTGTCTTCTTACCGAGAGCAGGTCGGTAACAAAGCCAATGCAGACACCGACACTGTAAGTAAATGTCCCCCATTGTGCTGTAAATTGGGAAACACAATATTTCCTACAGCTACAGCCAGAGGGTGATATCACACATGGCGTTTTTTGGCCGTTTTTAGTTAGTGCGCTTTCAGATCGTAAAAAACACATCCCTTTTTTTAAATCCTGAAAACCAGACAAAAAAAACGCATGCGTTTTTTAACATCTGAAAACACACTAACTAAAAATGCCATGTGTGACATCACCCTCATATGAATTATCACAATGTATCTATAGAGACATTCAATGTCCTGATAAAACGTCCTAAAATACAATGCAGTCCCTCATATTGTATAAATTCTTACCATGTCATACCCTACACTCCCTGCGTGTACGGGCCATAGGTCTGAGCCCGATAGGCTTTGTAGTGGCAGAGATCCAAAACAGGGACCGGCACATACATCCAGCACATGAGATGACGTATACCACCACTCATTGCGGTGTGAGCTCACTGACAGACACGTTGTTTTCATTAGCTGGATACAGGATTGCAAAAGGATTTTTGGATACGACGAGCCATCTGTCCTATTTTGTCATGACACACACAACAAGGCGATGGCTTTGATAAGATGATGTATGAAAATTGTAGTGACTTTAAGGGGGTGAACATATTCCCAAGTCTGAAATCTAGTCTGTGTAGTAATGTCATGTAGGCCCCATACAAATCATCATTAGCAACACAAATTTTGTGTACGGCGACCGTAAGATATCCAGGACTCACCAGCTCATTTCTATAATTTAGGCAACATAACATACCCGTGCCATCGGTAACAAACACATTGTTTACATGCTAAACATTTGAAGCTCATTCCCGATTGCATGCGTTTCAGTGCATACACATATGTAATATGGCCCAGTCCATACTGAAACGCAACGTTCTAACGCAGCCTCCGGACACCTATAAAAGGATGCAATGAGTTAGTGGAAGTTGTGAAAGGTCTTGTGTAAACATCTTCCTTATGTCTCTGCTTTAACATGTCTTCACATCCCAGATAAACCCTTTAAGAGGAATAATCCCCTTTAAATTAAGGCTCCAGCTAAGAGTTAAAATATCACAAGACGACACTGTCCTATCATGAAAGAAAACACCGGTAAATGACTATACAACCAAGACAAGAGATAAACTACACAGTATGGAGTCGGTGACAAAGTCTAACGCCATAACTAGCTGATAATAGTGATATTGTCTTCTGTGTGGAGGTCTGTGTGCGGAGAGATACCAGCAGGATACCTCTCCTAAGACAATCAGCAGACGCCACTCATTGTCAATTATCACTCCCTTTACATAATGAAGGGGGAAGAGTGACACAAACACTTTATTATAGCTTGGGACAGACATTTCCCATCTCGGATAAGGGTCAATATACCATATTTATAGGTGGAGGGCAAGAGAATGGCATAAGGCCAGTGGCACATATTTTGAAACCGTTTTTTGTGCAGTTTTTAAGTAGTCCGTAAAAAAAAACGCATGTGCTTGAAAACGCATCCGTTTTTGACCAGTTTGACTTAAAATAATTGGTCAAATCTGTCAAAAACGGATGCGTTTTCAAAAGCACATGCGTTTTTTTAATACACTGCTTAAAAACGGCCCCAAAACGGGTTCAAAACGCCACGTGTGCCGCCGGCCTAAGGAGAGTCAATAATACCAAAACCACATGACAGTACAACAACTATGGTAAAAGTTATTTATTATAGCATAGAAGAAGAAAAAGATTGAACGCTGGGTAACCACAACCAAGTTTAGTCCCAGAAGTTTGGTGACATTTCCGGACCAACCTGGTATTTCTGATCATATGATGGGACACCAATGCCACCTGAAGGACCTTATTGACTATCATGAAATGTTTATTGCTCCCGTAACGGTGTCCATCATGTGTAGTGCACTACTATAGGATCTAGTATGTAAAGACTATTATACAGGTGGTCCCCGGGTTAAGTACAAGATAGCTTCTGTAGGTTTGTTCTTAAGTTGAGTTTGTATGCAAGTCAGAACTGTATGTTTTAGAATTGTAACCCCAGAAAAATTGCTTTTGGTCTCTGTGACAATTGGATTTTAAAAATGTTGGGTTGTCATAAGAACCAGGATTAACAATAAAGCTTCATTACAGACACCTGTGATAACTGTTATAGCTGGTTATTGCAGCCTAGGACTAAAGTACAATAAATTACCAACATCCAGAGGCCTACTTATAACTAGGGGTCGTCTGTAAGTCGGGTGTTCTTAAGTAGGGGACCGCCTGTATATGTATTATACTTTGCACAGAAGTGGATATTATACAGGCCTATATGGGTTTTACAGAACCTCATTCATAGGATAATAAAACAATACACAACGATGTAAGCCGGGTTGAAGATATCCAAATTCTGGAGCATAGAAAAGACAATCTCCTGGGCAGAGGGTTTGGAGATACTTGATGTTTATACTCATCACATATGAAGAGGATATGTACATGATGTACCCTATAATCTATACAATAAGGTGACCTGCAGCTAGGAGGGTGGGGGTGGCTCATACATTTTATTTTCGCTCATTTATGCATGCGCTTACACTCAATATACATTTCGGATGCTAATGTACCCCAGCAGCACCTTGCATCATTATTGTAACTCCTAAAATAAATACGGCCCACCTTAAACCAGCAGGTCTCTATTCATGGTATTATTGTCCCATTTACATTTTCTAAGGAAGCACAAACAAAGATCTCTCCGAATAGAAACATCAGGCCGCTCATTGTACAATGAAAGGGTCTACTGGTTTCTGAAAGAACACTGGGAAGAACATTGGGAGAAGAGTTATATTACAAAGTCGTATAATAAAGTAATGAAGACAACAAAAAACATGAATTATAAGACCGCTAAATACCGTGAATCCTAAAAATTTTTTTATGTGGTTAAAAACAAAAAAATTCTAAAAAGGAAATTATGGGGGGAGGTTCATTATACGACGGCACTCATGCCCCTTCTGATACATCAAGAGGCTAAGGGTGATGCCACATATGGCGTTTTGAACGCGTTTTTTTTTGAACGCCCGTTTTTAAGCAGTCCGTAAAAAAAACACTTGCGTTTTTGACCAGTTTGAATTAAGATAATTGGTCAAACCTGTCAAAAACTGATGCGTTTTCAAAAAAACGCATGCATATTTTGACAGACTGCTTAAAAACGGGCCAAAAACGCATTCAAAACGCCATGTGTGGCATCACCTTTAGGTCTCTTGACGGATCAGTGGGGCGGCGCGGCCGCCGGTCAAAACTGTGCCAGGTCTGACATGGTAGAGTGTGTATTTGTGGATCAGTTTACTTTGGAACTGCAAAAACGGACCACGGATCCGTTGATTGTGACCCAAGAGCAGAAAGTGTGTGGAGTTGCAGTGTGCAGTATGTGGAAGAGTCTAAGGGCGCGTTCACACGTTCCGCTAGCGCACAGGGGGCGGAGCTTGGGGCGATCGCATATGCGTTTCCAGAGAAACGCATGCGATAGGTTATGAATCACATGCGTTTCCCGGGAAACGCATATGCGATCGGCCCGAGCCCCGCCCATTGTGCGCTAGCGTCGCGTTATGAACGCGACGATAGCGGAACGTGTGAACGCGCCCTGACAAATAATCTGCTGCAGAAATATAATAATGAAACACTAATTTCACTCGCTGTGAAGACAGAGGAGCCGATGGAGCCGTTGCGAGTTTCAGTAGAATGAGAAATGTCTAATGTGAACATACACTTATGTATTACCAGTAGATTATTTATTTTCCAAACTATCCATTATGTTTTTACCAACAACAGCAACAACCAAAACCACTAAATTCTCATGTAAATACCCAAACAACTAGAACTTCTATATCGTAGTAACAAACTAATGGTCTTCATGTACAGAACTTGCTGCTGTACACTTACATTAATGCATTCCCTAACAACAACAGGACCCATCACAAGTTCTCCAGTCATGTCCTGGCAAGTTCTACATGCAAAAGAGAGGACTTTTATTTTAAAAAGAAAAAAAGGAGGGTTTTAAAAAATTGCTATAGAGCAGCATACAATGGAAAGTAAGCCTTCACAGTAGGTCTATAAAAACATACTATAAAACTATATATATTATATATATGCACATAAAATGTCAGTTTTATACTAGAAGATTCTTATAGATTTAAGACCAGGAAACTCTTTATGCATTACTAGATTTTCTCCACTCCCACTTGACCATTTAGAGCAGTTTGGAGTAATTTCACACAGGGGTTGTTACATTCTTTGTTTTAGATTGGTGGCAAACGTGACGTTTTGAATCAGTTTTTAGGCCATTTTTAATCAGTGTTTTAAAAACGTATCAGTTGACTGTTTTTCCCAATTATCATAATTAAGATAATTGGAAAACTGACAAAAACGGTCAAAAACCGCATGCATTTAATGGACTGCTTAAAAATCGGCAATTTCAAAAACATCACAACAGCTGAGAAGAGGAGATTTGCCCAATTACACAGCTGTTTACATGGCGTTTACAAAACTCATAGGTTAATGTTATGTTAACGCAAGTGTTTGTTAACACGTGTGTTAACATTGCATTAATTCATGTGTTTTGTAAACACAATGTTAACAGTTTTGTAATGTGGCAAATATTCTCTTCTGAGCTTTTCTGGTGCGCTTGAAAATGCATCTATTACCTCCACATGTGAACGCACCCATAGGAGAGAAAACTCCGAAACTAAAGGCAGAAGGTAACCTTCTGTACATTGAAGTCAATGGGGAACAGCAGGCTAAGATCTTCAATGTACAGAAGGTTACATTCACTTACGCTTTTGTTTACGCTTTCCAAAACCCCTAGTATACCATTTACATCTCTGCTGAATATTTCCTCGGGATACAAGTCAGACAATGCGTTAACATTACACAGAACTGAGGCTTATCCTTGTGTGTAAGGCGACCCCTGACCCCGCGTTATCTGCTCACATCCTGTCCGGTTAGTCACTCCCATAAAACTATGAAACCAGTGTGACTTGTAGGAAGTAATGGACTCCAGAGGAAGTGACACGCAACGAGAGGTTAACAAACAGGCGTTATCACGGGGGGCACACATAACCCCTGTGCACATCCTTCTAGAAATGGAGGCCCATAGGTCAGAACAAACTGTGAAAAATGCAATTGTCAAAAATAATCTACAGGAAATGAAGATTTATTTATGGCCAATAAGGGAGGCATATGGCCGGCTCCAAGGTTTCCGAAGACTATTATAAGGACACAAGAAGAGTGTGAATCCTGTACGATACATGACCAGGCTTTAGTACAAGGGAAAAAGGTTGGTGAACAAAGTCCTCATCCTAAGGCCCAATTTACTGGACCTTATGGGGTCCTATGATCTATGGCACCTGTTCCCTTACTGCACTGTGACCAAGTTGGGCAACTTTCAATGGAGAGGGGAGGGGTGAGCAGCTCAATCCCCCTCCCATCTCCGCCCGTCCCTGGCACGTACACAGGCGTGTGAATGTAACCTTAGGTCCTGTCCACTTGCATTTGAATTCGGGTTTTGAATTGCAATTCAAGCGCAGCCATGAGTAGTTACTTCTCCATGCAGATACAATTAGACCCAAGCACTTGCTTTGTTTTAGTTCCCAATGTTTATGAATACAGGGAACCTATTCTACCACCTGGATGAAAGATTGTAAACCAAGCACACTTACATGCTGGTGTATGCTCACTCTTCTTTAAGCTTCTAATGCCCTTGTGTTTTCATTATTATGCAAATGAGCCTGAAGGGCTCCAGGCTCCATGAACTCCTGTAGAGTCCAGAGCCCCTCAGACTCATTTGCAAAACTTTTTTTTGTAAAAAGAAGGAAATAAGAAGCTACAAAAAAAGCAGATGCTGCCAGAGGGGGGCACGCGCCAGTTTGTAAGCGTACTTGGTTTACAATCCTTCATCCTGGTGGTAGAGGTCATTTAAAAGGGCTAGGTTTCCAGATTTTACCTTATTAAACTACTAGCCCCCTCAGAGAGGGTATGGGGTGTCCTTACTGTAATTC
Organism: Engystomops pustulosus; assembly: GCA_019512145.1. Classification (NCBI taxonomy): domain Eukaryota; kingdom Metazoa; phylum Chordata; class Amphibia; order Anura; family Leptodactylidae; genus Engystomops; species Engystomops pustulosus. The sequence goes on along the minus strand of CM033642.1, from coordinate 241,591,005 downwards.
CTTTGTTTATGTAAAGTCTTGACTATTTAACTATTTAAAGTCCTCCAAAGTCATGTGACAATGAGCAGAGAAGAGTCAAGTTTATAAGCTGAAGAGGGAGCATCACTTCAGTTGCCTCCATCTTTGGTTCTGTAGCACCTAAAAAAATGCTTTGGTGTCATTCGAAAGATAATCACCTTCAGGACATATGAAGACGTTTATGGTTCTGTGAGATACATAATATAAGATGCAGGCAGTTAAAGAAATAGGTGGAAATGTGAGAAGCAGTTAAAGATCTAGTTCTTGATATCTCTGTATCTCCGTTATTGTTGTAAATCGAGTGACATTTCACATAGAAGAGGGAATTCTAGGAAGGACATTCCATCCCGTGCCCGAGGGGCTTTAACCGTACACGGCTCCAAGATCTAAGGCAAACCAATGCTAGATAAAACCTATAAACATGCACATCATATACAAAAACATCATCACATAAACCTGCTAAATGAAGGGCTGTGTGGTTTTGGAATACACATCTACACATGGGAGGACACTTCCAGGGCAGGGTCTGTGGCGCCTCCTGTGCCGCGATGATAAGATAAAACGTATGAGAAATAGATTTCGGACACCGCAAGGAGTAAAAACACAACATCAACAAAATGTACTCTCTAACTCCTGTGTAACTTTCACACACACAACACAATAGCCGCAGCCTCTCCCTCCCACGGAATAACCGCAATACTGTACATCCATCTTGTACAACAAATTTCACATGAATGTGCTGAATGTACAGAGCTGCACATGTGTTGGTGTAACTTGTATAGTACTTATACAGCTTGACTACAGACCCACTGTAATGGTGTAATAATAATTTTATTTATATAGCGCAGTGATGGCAAACCTTTTAGATACAGAGTGCCCAAACTACAACCAAAACCCACTTTTATGTTGCAAAGTGCCAAAATGACAATTTAAGCAGTAACCTATTGATCTCTGCTGTATCACAAGTTTCAATCATATTGGTGTCCTGAGAGGACACCAATACAATAGAAAGCAGGAGACATTTGGATTATAGCTTCCGTCCAGGGTCCCCTGAAGAGGGAGAATCATGGGGCCCCAAAGCAGAAGCTCCAACGATCCATCTCTGTCCACACCTTCTCGCGCCACCTGCAGCCAAGTAGGTGTCACTTTAAAATAGCACTGAGCGTGCGCGGTCTTGGACTGCAGGAGGAAGCCTTGAGTCCTATCTGGTAAATTCTGTGCTGGGTGCCCACAGAAAGGGCTCAGAGTGCCACCTCTGGCACCCGTGCCATAGGTTCGCCACCACTGATATAGCGCCTACTGATTCCACAGCACTGCACAGAGTTTGCCAAATCAGTCCCTGTCCCCAATGGGGCTCACAATCTAATCGACCTACCAGTATGTTGTGGAGTGTGGAAGGAAACGGGAGGACCCGGAGGAAACATGCAAACTCTTTGCAGATGTTGACCTGGATGGCATTTGAATCCAGGACCCCAGCGCTGCAAGGCTGTAGTGCTAACCAGTGAGCCTCCATGTTGCTCGCCTTGTTTAGTCTATATTTGACTGGGAGCTCTAGACGTTATAAATGAAGCAAATCTTTTCGTACATTGAGTCAGGAGTTGGTTATACTATAGGTGGTTTGAGCCCATCGCCATCATCCACCAAGTTGAATACTACCCCACAGACATAAGGCGTGGTATATCCTATGAAGGCATGTAATAACCCCCATACTCGCCAGTTTTTAAGGAAATCCACCCCTTGCACTGGTTTTGAAGGCAATAGAGACAATGGGGAGCGCCAGTTTTCTGGAGTAGTACCACTGAAATAATCACAATTTTCTGGTGGATAACGCATGTAATAAACCCCATCTGTTCCTGTTTTAACTTTTCCGCCCCAAACGCCAGTTTTAAGGCCTCCATATTAACTATAGCCGAGATCTCAGGTGAGAGCTGGGCTAAACAGGTCCAACCTGGTAGAGGTGGCTTCCACATCTATTAAGAGACCAGAGCCCCTTAGTAGATGTGGGGCACTGTGCCCCCAGAAAGGAGAAGGGTCTCCAGTCATCTTGACACACACATTGAGATAATGTATATTTATTATATCAGACCTTTTAGGACCTTTGAAGGTCCTCAAAAGGTTTATTAACTACAGTTCTAAACGCTGCAAGGTGCTACTCATCACCTTCCATACACAATAAGCCAACCAAGAAGCTGGTTACCCTAATAAAAGTGTCAGCCATTACAAAAATGGTCAATAAGTACATAGCCTTACTCATACCTACCATGTGCCCAGTTGTATATAGACACCGTAATCTGGAATCTATAGCAGTGGTGGAGAACCTATGGCACGGGTGCCAGAGGTGGCACTCAGAGCCCTCTATGTGGGCACCCGCACCATCACTCCTGGGGAGAGTTTGCCAAACAGGACTCAAGGCCTCTTGCAGTGCCAGGCAGCCCAGGACCCTAGAAGGAAGCTACAATGATAATCCAAACTTCTACTCCTTCCTTCTACTGTATTGGTGTCCTCAGGTGCCTATAAAATGTAAACCTGTTAAAGAGCAGGGTGTAATAAGTTACTGCTTAAATTGTCGCATCAGCACTTTGCAAAAATATGCAGGTTTTGGTTGTAGTTTGGGTACTCGGTGTCTAAAAAGTTTGCCATCACTGCTCTATAGATACCCAGCAGCGGCAGAAGAATTCAGGACATTTAAAAACTACCCAGAGACCCCGTCCATCCACATGCGAGGGCCGGCAGATCATATACCATCAGATAAGCGGAGAATGCTGCATGCGCATAGGACTTCCAGGAGGGGGGTGCATGCTGTGTGTGTTGTCTCAGCACAATTTGCTCTCTTTGCATATTCAAAGTGATGTTTGTTCAGTGATGGATGTGGATATTTGGCTTTTCTTCCTGTTTCACCTCGGCCACAAGCCGCTTTCTGATTCAGAATACACACGGCGTGACGTCGTCTGCACTTTGTGTAAAAACAGGAAATGTATATATTCTTGTTTAACCATTACTGGGTAGAGCGGTAACGATGTGCACCTCCAGTCCAGAGACGGGCCACATACATCTATGAGGGGCCAATCCTTCCACCGCTTACCGTACAATGTGGTTTCTAAGCCACATATCATAGAGATAAATAATATCATGACTTGTGGTATGACCACACCAGCCGGCCGTGGCTAATCTTATGTGATTTTATCCCATCTCATCCATATGCAGAGACTTAAACCCATTGGTTGACCTGCAGCAACTTCTGTGTCCCCTACTGAAGACACCCAACTTACAGACAACCCCTAGTTACAAACAGTCCTCTAGAAGTTGGTAATTTAATGCACAATAAACAGCTTTAATAGTTATCAAAGGGGTTTGCAGTGAAGCTTTTATTGTTAATCCTGGTTCTTAGGACAAGCCAACATTTTAAAAATTCAGTTGTCACAGAGACCAAAATTTGGCTCGGGGTTACAATTATAAAATATACAGTTCCGACTTACATACAAATTCAACATAAGAACAAACCTACAGAACCTTGTACGTAACCCAGGGACTGCCTGTATATAGATTGTCAGTACAGATGAGCAGACCCCCTGGCCAATCACAGCCATGGCTAGTACCCAGGGGCCTCAATTTTCCGGACTGGCTGCCAATCTGGCAATGTGTCTGGGTCGCACAGGATGCAGCCAAACCCCGGACTGGAACTTAAAGTTTGGGTCCACTTATCTCCAATTGTCAGTCTTCATGGGCCGGGTCTACCTTCCTCTTGTTTAGGGTAGTTTTTGTCCCAATTTGTTCTTACATGTAATGTACTTAAACACCTAACATCACCATGGAATTAATCACGTTCTAAAAATAAATGATAAAAATAATAGTTAGGCTACATTCACACTGCCGTTGCCCGCCGTACCGTAGCATAGGAATAGGAATATATGGTGCCGTATTCTGGAGAAAGATAGGACATGTCCTATCTTTCTACGGGATACGGAGCGGTACGGTGGCGCACGTGTGCTGCACTGTACCGCTCCTGTTGGGTGCCGTGCGCATATTGTCGTCTATGGGGGACCTATATCGGCCGTATATACGCCCCCCCCCCCCATACGGCAGTGAGAATTTAGCCTAATAATAAAAATCCATTTAGGGTGCTTTGTGGCAGCGGCTTTCACACACACACCTCCGAATTTCCGCAGATTTGAGGAGACCACTCATTGGCTTAAAGGGAACCTGTCATCGAGAAGGTTGTTTTTCAATGATGACAGGTTCCAGTAGGCTATTGTTAGCCCATCTAAATCTTAGATTTTATCTTACCTGGTTCCATCAGCTCACCACCACAAGCAATCCTCGCGCTTGCGTGGTGAGCTCTGGAGTTCCGTCATGCGCAATGAGAAGTAAGGATTTTCACTTCTCACTGCGCATGTGGAAATGGACAATAGCCTATTGGAACCTGTCATCATTAAAAATGACCTATGTGATGGCAGGTTCCGTTTAAATAGGTTATCCCAAGATTAAACATTATCCCCTATCCACAGGATAGGTGTGGGTCCGACTCCTGGGGCCCCTGTAATCCATAGCACAGGCATGGATCCCTAACCGATGGAGAGGCAGGTTGAGCATATGAGCGGAACACAGCGCCCACCTATCCCTAGCACTCTGATAGGATAGAATTAAGCAGCAGGGTACATGCTCGACATGCCGCTCGATGTGCAATCCCCGTTCTTCAGATCAGTTGGATCCACAAGGATCACCTTGATATCGTGTATCGTGTATTGGGACAACCCCTTTAAGCTTCCGTGGAACTTCTAGAACCAGAAGTACCAGGAGTAGGGTACATATGTGGTTTTTTTTTTTTTTTTAAATAGATCCATACTCTACCTATAATATGGAAACCGTAGTGCTGGTGTAAACCTACTGTTATTGAAGACCATGGCACGTGGACATTTTAGACGCGTTTCCATTGCAGTAAATAGTTATAATCTGTAGAACAATTACAACAATACTCATCTTCAAGTGAAGCCGGATCTTATGACAAAAGAAAGAGACTTCAGTGTAAATTCTTACCATATGAAAGTTTCTCATCTTTCTGGCCTCATCTGTGCAACTATTACTAAAATCTGAAAAGGGACAAAATTTAAAGGGGTTACCCGTTTTAGAAAACTACTTGCCAACATCATATGAGGGCACAGAAGTGGTGGCCCTGGACCCAAGACTGTAGTCTATTGGGTAAAGCTCTCAGCTCTGAATCTGGGGACGTCAGCCAAGAACATTGGAGAATCGCTCTTTCAAATATAAGAACCCACACAAGTGTCCTGATGGGAACATGGTATCCACATAATATAGTCAGTTCTTGCCATACTGGCGATGATGAGCATTACAGACAGTGATTGAGCCCTGACTCACCCCATGATTCGTGTGTGTAGGAAAACACAATGTGCAAGATCAAAGATCCTAAAGCAAAAAACAGAAAGCCACAACAAGCAGGGCCGAGCAAAGCACACAAGGCAGGAAGTCAATGTGGCTAGCAATAAATTTATTTTTTGGATGTTTACGGATTTTGATGAACATATCTCCACGTTTTACCCTATTAAACTATCAGCCCTGGGTAAGTTCCTTTCTAATATTCCCTCATCTAAAATCTCACCCACTTACCTATAAAAATCGAATTCAAAGTCATTTGAAAATGAGACGAGAAGAGTCACATTTGCCTGAGACGAGTCGCGGGAACTGTCACTTTAGACGCCACCTATCTTAGAAACATGCTTATATATATACACACAAATAAAATAAGAAAATATCAGGTCACAACAGGCTTGTTGTTCTGCGAGCTACAGAAACAGATACAGGCTGTTTAAAAATGGAAGGAATTGGATTTTTATCTCCTTTTCCAACTAAGCCTTTTGCTGCCTGTATCACTGGTTCTATACAAGTCTGAAAGGTGAGATTCTTATCTTTAATATGACACCAACAGCATGTTATTAGGCGCTATAGAACAGAACATATGGACATATAAAAAGACACTACCCCTCCAGCCTCTAAACGTGACTCATCTCAGAGAAAATCTGTCTCTTCTCTGCTCGTTTTCACATGACTTTGGAGGGGATTTTCTTTTTTTGAAGTTAAATGGTTGAGATTTTACATAAAAGAGGGAATTCTAGAAAGATTTGATATCCTACATGAGGATGCTAGTAGTAAAGGGGTATAATCCTGTGTCTAGCTTATTATACGTAGCGGCTTTATTGCAGCCATGTGGTAAAGCAATATTACCTGCCCCCTTCGTTCTGGCATCAGCATAAAGGACTTTTTTTTATTATTATTTAAATCCGCTCATTATATTCCCCCCAATATATTTTAAGGACTTTCCAACTTCTCGGTGTTACATTGCATCCATGCCCAATATATCCCAGCATAGTAATAGCACATGTAACGCAGACAGACCTTATATAGTTATAGCATCAATCCAGATGAGAGGTGCAAAGACTAGTAAACGCTCGGTCAGCACAATGTAGTTGTCAAGCATGGGTTATATCTGGTACTGCAGCTCACCCCTATGAATTGGATTATCTGAAGAGAGTTCTGGGCAAATTTCTCAATAGTTTTGCACGTTATCAGTCAGTAGCCTGCGAACCGTGCAAAGTTACCATAGCAAAGCTGTATAACTTGTTATTTTACACCCAAAAACTGGGAAACAAAGTCATTTCATATTTCTAGACAAATTGTAAAATTGTTGAAACATATTGTCAAAGCTATAAAAGTAACATCAGCTTTTAGAACTGTAACATCTAAACAATGCCCCCGTTAAACTTTTAGCCCCATTAGGTAGGGTATGAAACGTCCTTTCTAGAATTCTTTTTTCTATGTGAAATGTCACACTTTTACCTCGAAGAACATTTCTCCAACATCATGTGAAAATGAGCAGAGAAGAGTCATATTTTGCCTGAGACGAGTCAAGTTTAAAGGCTGCAGGTGGAGTGTTACTTTAAATCTTTGGCTCTATAGTAGCTACAGACATGATGTTGGTGTAATCTTAAAGATCTCTTCTTAAAGATCTTAAAGAATCTCCTCTTCCAAATAGGTTTGTTAAGTGTTTGACATATACAAATTAATAAAGAGAAGGTTGAGTATATGTGCATAGGCTCCCATTCCCTAAGGGACACATTTAGAGATCTTCAGTACCACATTCTAAAAATATTTGGGCGTTTCCTTATCCAGGCTGTCAACAATCAGACAATGATTCCCTTTTATGACCCATCCCCTTTAAGGGCGAAATATTTTTACCCAGCTATGGGTTGAATGAGCCGAAACCAAAGCTAACCTCCCAGAACATCTATACCCAAGGTGCCGGATGATCTTCTCTGCATGTATATGGACATAACCAGCACACGGCATACATGACATTTAAAGGTGATCATAGATGGACAGATGTGGCACTAACTTTAAGACTGTGTTCATACACGACATCTCTGCCTCCAATTTCCCATGTGGATAAATCAGTAGCAGGTTAATTTATGGGAACATGGTCCCTTTATGACCCATCCTGTTATTTTTGACCATAAAAAGAGCATCAAACATTGTTAGGCATTGGCCCTGGAGATCAGTGTAACCATAACTTTACTCACTTGTGTTAGTAGCAGCAGGACTGTGAAAAATACATTTACATTACAGGATTGCAGCTGCATTCAGTGCCGGGAGCTGTGCAGCAGTACAGTGAATACATCTTACACACCAGTGCACTAGAGTCCTCCCAATCCAGCTACATTGCATTTTTCACAGTCCCGCTGCTACCAACGTGTCGACACAGAAGTTCCATATTCCATTTTATTTTTCACATTTTGTTTTATACAGAAGTAATCCATATTGATTAACATAGCTGAATTATATAACCATACTCTTGTACAATTATATAAAGAGTAGAGAACAGTGAGTCACGTCATCCGGAGAAGGGTGTGCGACTGCACGGGAAACCCAAACATATCCAGAAATAACAATTAATATTGATACAGCAATTAGCGAGGAATTGGAAGTACTGTACAGCGAGTAATAGGCGAATCACAGGTCCCAGGACACGCTCCTCTCACCTCCTGCAACCCATTATATATTCCCAAATTTAATTACTCTATCTATATGATCAATGATTGGTGGGAAAGATTTTTCAGATTTCAGCACAAAATTGGCCTATGAAGATAAACCCCCCAAAAAACTCCTAATGACAAACTGGTGCTTCAATTCTCAATCCACATTTACAGAAAAATCTGACACATTGTGCCTCACATTGTCATCAGTAATAGCCAAATGGGGGAGCAGAAGTCCTTGGAAGCTTTTACAAAGTTATTATTAAGTTATTATAACACGCCCCCCCCCCCCATCCCCTAAACATAACGTGACTGTGGTAATCTTCATATATTTGTAATCCATGGCCTTCTTCATTCTAAAATCAATTTCTAAAATTATGCTGATAAACAGAGCCCCTCCTTGTTGCATCTTCACAGGCTGTTACACTGTGCAGGAGCACTTCCCATTGTATGAAAATGAAATCAGGCAGAGGGAGAATTGCTGAGGGAGCAAGCGGGAATGGAAGATCATGAAACAGCCCGTGTAAGCCCCAAAGCCCCGCCCCTTTGACTCATTAGCACAATTTTAAAAGTTGATTTTAGAGGTAATGAGACCATGGATAACAAATATAAGATTACCAGTGTCACGGTGCCACTGGGTTATGCATGCTTTTATTTTGAAGGTAGATTTCCTCAACAGGAAGTTTGGGTACACTAAACTGCCGGCATACCTTTGTGGAGCTTGGGTTTAGGGTCATGAAGATATTCAGGTCATCTTTGTTGTTGCCACTAGGAGCAGAATTCCAGGTGAGAAGTTACCATGGGTCCGATGAGATGGGTCCACATAAGCCTCCGGTGCATACACAGGGGAACCGGGGAAGCAAGGTCTGTACATCTTGCTTTAACTGTGCATGCTGTGGGTACTGTCCGCTTTACTGTACAGTGACTCAAGTTATTCTTCCCTGGGTTCGTGTTGAAAAGTGCGCATGCGCAGGATCTTCATACGGACCCATCAGCACACAGTTACCTGGATTTCTCTGCATGGGGCAGATGAGCATGTGCTTGGTTATACCCCACCAGTATAAGGGTTAGATGGCGGGTTTATTGGGCTCAAACTGCCCCTGACAGATTCCCTTTAAGGGTCTTTAAACTTTCTTGCACAATTCTTTTCGCAGAGGAGTACGTGGTGACATGAATCTGTGTAAGGGTTCCCTTTAATAAACTGTAACCCCGATTGCTACTTGCACTTTTCCCGGGTCCCACTGAGGAGAAGATAAAAGGCAAATTCTTCCCCTTCGCTCCCCGCAAGGTCTTGTTATTCTACTAATTCAACAGTTTCCAAGCAAAAGCCTGAGGGTAAAGGCCCCGCGATACAGTGTATCCAGAGTGACTTAGGATGCATAAAATATGTCGCGCACTAAAGCTTTCAGATTCAAGATGGAATTTGAGGAGGAGTGAAGATTACAGCTGGCGACCGCCAAATAGACCAGGAAGTCGAAAATATCCCACAAATAATTAGAACCTTCTTGTTTGGTTTGATTTTTGTTGTTGTGAGACTTAAAACCTTCCAACAATTGCAACGAAGGGTCCTGGGAATCTATGGAAATCAGACGTCGTTCAGAGGTCACAATCCGAGCATTTAGACCCAAGGGACGCGACGATCTGCTTTGCATGTCTGTTGACATAACACACGGCATACATGACATACAGTGATCAGTACAGGCTCTTAAAAGTGGCCATAGATAGACAGGTGTCTCACTAACTTTAAGGCTTTGTTCACACAGGTTCTCTCTGCCGACAACTCTCCATGGGGAAAAATCAGTAGAAAGTTTCTCTGATACTGGGTGGTTTTTAACATGCAAAAATCTGGCAAAATACATTTTTGACTCATGTGAAAAATAGAGGGGGTATATAACAAATCTGCCTGTTATCCCCAACCCTAAGGAGAGGGGATAACAAACAGATTGGAGAGGGTCTGAGTGTTGTGGCATTTCGGAGGATCAGGCTTCTGTTCTCCCTAATGAATGGATCAGCGGAATGAGTTTGTGTCCTGCCGCTTCAATAGTATGGAAGTGTCAGAAATTGCTGAGCACAGTGCTTTGGTATCTCCGATACTCCTGATCACCGCCTATTTCAGTGTCAGAAATCGTGTAGGGGAGCTGTGCTCTCCATTATATTGGATGGACTGTCAGAAACATGCTTGTCCTGCTTCTCCACCCATTAGTGGGATAGGCCTAACATGCAAACTTGGTACACTGACTTTAAGAATGGATAAGAAGGATTGGCAGTTTTTGGCAAACAAGCGTTGAAATTAGCGCAAAATTATAATTTTTTAAATATCTTTTATCATTTTATTTATTTGTGACTACGTCACTACATGCAATGTGGGTGTGGAGGATGCGCAGAGGGGTGCAGCCACCAGCTGTACTTGTGTACTTTCTAAAAACCTGTGTAGGTTTGCCGTCTGGCACAGCCATCCCACAGATACATCTGGAGACCAAAGCCTTTTCATGTATATAGCAGGGATGGGGGTGGTCATATGCCGATGTATGATAAATCCCCCCATGGTGTTTTAATAGGTGGGTCCTGATGGCGATTGAAGGAACCCAAATGTACTCCATACCAAAGTCACCTGTACATATCCAAAAAAAAGGTCCATGACTGGTTTTGCTTTTTCAAGGTTTCACTTGGATTAAAGTTTAAGGTGTTGACCAAATGAAACCGAAACGACTATGTTTGTTTTATATAGTTCAAGAGATAAACCAGAAAGAAATAGCGCTACAGAAATAACAGGACACTCCGTTATTTATGAGACGCATCACACACTAAAATATGATTTATTCACATCAACAAAGCTGTAAAATCATGCGACTAAGTGAGTGCTCTGTGTACACGGAGGGTATAAAACACCCGAGAAGAAATCACTCTGCTCACAGCAGAAATTATTCTATAAAGCAGAATTATAGCTCCATAAAACTGTTCTAAAATCAAGGAAATTGAAAAAACCCTCTTACAGCACAAAATCACTGCCAAATCATGAAACCAACAACTGCCCTCTAGCTAGAAAGAAACCTTAGGGTGATGCCACACATGGCGTTTTTAGGCCATTTTTAGATCGTTAAAAACGCATCCGTTTTTTGAAAAGGCATGCATTTTTGACCTTTTTTAATTGGGCAAATTTGGAAAACCGGACAAAAACGAATGCGGTTTCAAAAAACTGATGCGTTTTTAAAAAAACGGATGCGGTTTTTACGATCTGAAACCGCAAAACTAAAAACGGCCCAAAAACGGCCTAAAAACGCCATGTGTGGCATCACCCTTATTAGGCTACATTCATACCCCGTCTGGAAGATGGAGGCATCCTATTTGCCTCCATCTACTCAGTATGTCGTATACGGTGCAAAACACAGGATGGAACGATGTGTGAGGAAACCGGAGGACCAGAGGAAACCCACGCAAACACAGAGAGAGCATACAAAACTCTTTGCAGATGTTGACCCTGGGACTTGAACCCAGGTCCCCGGTGATGCAACAAGCTACATCTTCTTATCCTGCTCCCTCCTGCTGAGCAACATATATATATACTCAGCGGAGGCAACTGGAGATAACAGGGGACAGATGCAAAGCATTGCATCCATTCCCAGCCGCCACTGAGCGTACAAGTCGTATGGGGAGGAGAAGAAGGACGCGTTCCCCGGATCTGGAGTATATAGCCAGCCAGCACCCTACCCCCTAATATATAGTGAACAAGCCCACACCAATAGTATATAGCCAGCAGCCCCCTGCGGATGCACGGACTAAGACAACTGCCGCTTGCTGATGTGCCAGGATCAAAAGGAGGATCTAGAGGAGGACCTGCGGGAGACGTCGGAAAGGGGAGTATAGAGTTTATTTCTTTACATACCCGAATATAAGCAGAGCGATCCTTTATCAGCAAAAAAAAAAAAAACGGTGTTGAAAAACTACTGTATAAACGGTAACCAAAAATGTTCAAAAAAAATTGCAAACATTAAAAATTGAGGTCATGAGTGAAATAAATCACTGTCTACAACTGGAAGAGAAAGTACAAGAGGAAGAGGAGCCAGACAGGCTTGAGGTTTCTTACCCAACATTGGCGGCTTTCGATATAACACGCATGGGGCAGTGGCCTAAGCAAGACCAGCTCCACAAATTGTAATATTTTGTAAGAAACAAAATATCTGTTTCTGTTGCCTCATTCCTAAATGGTTGCACCCATAAAAAATTACTTGGCAGCTCAAGTTTCCCATTATCCCCTCAAATAGACGGCTGGACTTGATGTCTTCCTTACCAACCCATATCCCTTTGTGTTGGTGCCAATTTTTGTTAAGTGAAAGGTGTAGTTGGCAAATGATGCCCTTGTGTTCTATTATTACCAGTAAGTTAATAGTCGAGGTACTTCCCAGCTTTGGGTATAATGACAGGAAATGGTGCCAAGAGGAAGGCATCAGACAATTGGTGTATTAATATCTTACATGCTGGACAACATTTACAGCTTGTTGTGGCAGTGGATTGTGTCTATAAACATGTCCAGGTCCGGGAAAACAATGGCGTCCTTGATGGATGTCTCATTGCTAAATTTAAAGCTGGTTCGGTAGTTTCTGCAGCCGTATGTGGGAGCTGAGAAAAGCTGAGCTCCGTCATGCAAGAATCCAGATAGGACTCTTAAGGAGAGCTGGTAAGAGCCCTGCTTAGTCCATGGCCGGTCAATGAATCACAGACACTTCGCTGACCGACTGTTTGGGATTGCACACTAAAACCTGTGTGCCACTCAGCATTTATTTATCAACTGTTCCAAATTATACAGGTTCTCCTCCAGACACTGCGCTTAGTTTTCATTGGTTTATCTTAATTTGGTCATATTTCTACAGCAGTGTCAGGATAAGCATAAAGGGGAAGATTTATCTTACGCGGGCGCTCGGGTGCTCCTCTTGATGTACATTGCCATGTAGTTTGTTTTTTTAAAATGATGCAGGAAAGGGGCAGGAAAGCCCCGTGCTTGCCTACTGTGCTCCCCTCTATGACACCTCCACATGGCGTAGAGGTGGGGTAATCTCTACCTTAATTGCCCTGCACAAGAATTTGCGATACTTTCACCGCTTCTACTCCAGAAAACTGGCGTAGCAGCAGTGATGAATCTCCCCCAAAGAGTAAATAAGACGTCAAGTGAGAGATATATACACATATACTGGTCATGGTGGCCGCTGCCTAGTCTAAAAAGGTACAAGACGTTGTTCTTCAAGTCATGTTGATGTATCCTCCCAGGTCAGGACGGATAACTCCTTGAATAACTTTACTACAAAATCAAGTCATAGCAATAACTCTGTCAAAGTGCAAAGGATGAGACTCATACCGTATTTTTCGGATTATAAGGCGCACCATCAATAAATGCCTGCTAAAGCGTCTAGGTTCATATATAAGGCGCACTGGATTCTAAGGATGAATGACCAGACATGTGCACAGTTCAAGGCAGCTGTTGTCTGTAAGTACGGTTCATATATAAGGCGCACCTTTGATTTCTGAGAAAAGCAAAGGATTTTTTGTGCGCCTTGTAGTCCGAAAAATACAGTAATAATGGATATGATCACTGAATTGTGATGTTCATACTCTGGTCCCTTGCACTGTGGTTGGTCCGTAAAATCTGGCCTGTGTGCGGTCCTTGAGTCAAGGAGTGACCACGGTTATGTGCCGTCGGACTTACCTTGCCAACAAGCAATAATTCACTGCCTTCTGAGACACAGCCGTCAACCATGGAGATCAATATAAAATTCTGAAGGTGTAGATCAATGTCACGAAATTCCCAAATTCTACCATAGCATACATTAAGCTAGACATTGCTTGTTGAACATTCTGGTGACCATCGTTGGCACATCATGGTCACGTGCCATTGGCACAGCTGTCAATCAAGGTATATGTGTGTGTGGGGGGTGTAAATCAGGACAAATAGGAGTCCTGTCATATTCTATGGAGAGGTGATCAATATGAATCAGATGACTCCAGAAGAAGACCCAATTCTATCATATCATACATACAACTAGACATCTCTTGCTCAATATTCAACAACCAGGGAGTGACTTTTATATCGTAAGATGAAATTACTGATGAGCATCTGTATTATTAATTGAAAGACTCAATGACTCAGACGTAACACTGATAATTGGCGGCTGCGCCAGGACTTGGCACTGAAGTGGACTGATTCAATTACAATTCTGCTCTCCCACGAGAACACCCACATTTTGGCACCAAGGGTCCACTAGCAACAGGTTGCATAAATAAACCCTAAAAAAAAAACATAAGTTAACAGTCACTAGCTGGAAGAGAAGGATACAAGTGTGTAACATTACAGCGGAGGGGACGTGGCGTTTGTTTAGAGAATTCTAAAAATTGTTCTATCCCAGAAAGTCCGGGTATTCCTAAAACGCTGCCTCAGCTTCACCCAGTCAGAAGGGTGCGGGACATTCCTTTAAGAAGTCAGCGTGCTGATTCAAGCCTAACAGATGGAGCGGAGCTGGGCTGTCTGCCAGCTGCTAGAAAGGTGTGCCAACCTCTTGCCAAGTTGCCATGTGCAGCTAGTTAGGATTCCCCAAAGCGGTCTGCTAAGTCGGCAATATTAAGCTACGTCTTGTGATCAGTCAGGCTTTCTTAAAGGAAACCTCTAAGACTTATAGAAAGTTGATGGCAGTGCAGATCAATGACTATTAAAGTTGTAGTCCAAGATTTCTACACTGATGGGCTGAAACAGATTACAGAGTATGTTCAGACAGTGTTAATTATTGGCCCTGGAGATCAGTGTAACAATACATTTGTGTGTTAGTAGCAGCAGAACTGTATAAAAAATGCATTCATATTCCAGGATTAAAGCTGGTGTGTGAGATCTCTGAATACAGCCACCGTCACTGCCTTGTAAGAACAGTAACAGGCTTCTGGTTAGATATTACAGCAGAGGGGCTGGGGAGCAGTTTGAATGCAGTGTGAAGAGACTCCTCTGGTGTTCCAAGACCAGCTACAATTCTGGAATATAAATGCTGTATCTCTGCACTCAAATTTCTTCCCAGCAGCCCCCCCCCAACTGCTATAATATCTAACCAGAAGCCTGTTACAGCTCTTATTCAGGTCAGAGGCAGGGACTATGTTCAGTGAAGAGATCGTAGACCCCAGAATGCTCCAATTCCAGCTACAATCATGGAATACATTTTTTCCACAGTCCCACTGCTACCACACAAAACGGTATGGTTACACAGATCACCAGGGCTGCTACTTATCACTGGCTTTGTATAGTCACACCTGTTGGTAGACTCCATTGAGCATAAGTGGAAGTGTAAAGGACTCCCAACTATCTTTGCAGGATAATAGACTGGCACAGGAGAAGAAGGCTACATTTGAGAAGTTATTGACTGACGACGGTATCTGGGAGCGGCTTATTTTCCTTTTGATTGAAAATACATGCATGCTCTGCCAAACAGAGCTCATATGTGTATGCACATAGGGTGGGGGATAGCGGACTGCGGTGTATGGATAACTTCAGTGTAGTATAGGAAGCCGGATGTAAACCAGGCAACGAAAATATGGACTCTGCACTACCTGGGAGTCTTACTTGCCGTTTACATCTTCTAAATCTGGGAATTGTTTTATTTCTATACATATGATAATACAGAACAAGGTGACTGATCCTGTACAAGTCTCTCTACCATCATCTTTTATGTCCTGAATAATAGTTCTGTGATTGGACTTGTTCTGTTACACGACCCAGACTCCTGCAGACTGTAAGGACACGACAGGCCTCGGCAAGTCTATAGTTCAAGCTCAGGTCTAGTCTGGGTAAATGATTGTCAGCACAATCTGAGGATATAAAAGACCATAACACAAGGTGACTAATACTCTGCTATCTGTTCTATCCATCTGCCTGTCATGTGTATCATTTACAAACACAAAAGGCAGATTTCCTAATCTTAGACCGGATCGGTAATCTGCTGAGCGATTGTAAAAGAGCGGGGGCGGGAGGGGGGGGGGGGGGTTAGTTTCCACTAAATCCACTAAAAAGTATAATAAATAATAACAAGTTCTCAAAGACTAATCTCCTGCAAACCATTAACATGACCTATAATTGTCTTGTCAAGCAACACCTACAGCAGACCACCCCTGCCCGGGAAGGTGTGAGAGGACATGACTAAGGCTCAGGTATAATATTACTCACTGGTTTTTTTGCCCAGAGGGACAACCATGAAACCGAGACCTCACAAACTTCTTTGTCACACTTGAAGAACCTGCGTTTCTTAATGCGTCCTACTGAAAAATTATACCTATAATTATATCTTCAGTCTCCTGGAATATATATTTAGAGAGTTCATGTAGCATCTAACTTTTGGGGGTCTGAAAAAAAATAAGTTTTGCTGGCCCACAAAAGGGAACCTGTCAGTAGGTTTGAAGACCCTAAAACTTTCATGCACCTAGGGTTTAGGTTCCAAAACTTTTTCTTTTTTTACATAAACCTGTGTAGGTGGTTGCATTCCCCAGATTCTAGGTGGGACAGGCTGCAGGGGTCAGAGTATTTGGTTCCCCTTTGGACTCCTGGATCATGCACACTGTGTATTGTGAAGTCCGCCTCACTTTACAGAAAATGTTATGACAACTTGGTGCATGCGCAATGTAGCGGCTTTATTAGGTACAGCACACATGTAGCCGGGGTCCCAGCTAACTGAAGTCATTGGATCCCCCTGGCAACATTACCATCTGAAATCTTGGAAACACAGCTACTAACACAGTTAATGGGCACGGTGGTTTAGTGGTTAGCACTATAACCTTGCATCGCTGTGGACCTGGGTCAGGTCTCATCCAGCTCAACATCTGCAAAGAGTTTGTATGTTCTCTGGGTGTTTGCATGGATTATTTCCGGGTTTCTCTCCAGTTTCCTCCCACACTCCAAAAACCTACTGGTTGATTAGACTGTGAGCCCCATTGGGGACAGGGACCAATTCGGCAAACTCTGTACAGCGCTGCAGAATCTGTGTGCGGTATATAAAGGAATTATTATAAATCTATCATCAAAATCCATCTTAATAAACCAGGGGCACGTTCTCATTGATCCAGGCACTGACTGTGGTAATCTTCTGATTGTTATTTATGGCCTCCTTTCTTCACACTAAATATCTCAAAAATAAGGGTCACTAACACCTTCAATGGTATTTGTGGAATTACGGCATTTCTTACAAACCCTTATAAAAGAATTCAGAAGAACATTACACCTGTTCACTTTTATTAATTTTAGGCATATTCCTATAAATCAAAAAAAGTCCAAGTGATGTTAGGGTTAGGGTCTGAGAGTAGGTGGTGGTCTCAGACTCTTAGGCCTTTTTTGTAGGACATGCATAAAAATTCACTGATATTACACGGAATTACAGAATTTACTTCAAGGTCAATATGCTTCACTAACAAAAACAACAACAAAAATCTTTACGTGTTCTCTGTGCAAGTATTTTTTCCTTGTCTGTTCCTGAAGTTAATGTTACTACAAACAAGCTTACGCGGTCAGATAATCTGTCAGGGCAGAAAATTTTTTTTTTCTTCTTCTTTTACACGGAAGAAACTGATTAAAACTAAAAAAGGTAACAAAAAAAAAAAAAAAAAAAAAGAAAAGAAAAAACAAGGAAGTCATTGAGTTACATACACACACATATACATATACATACACACACACCGGTATATATATGTATGTTATGTTGCAACTCGGATGATAACCCATTTTCGTCACATTTTGAAGGTGACAATTGTAAAGTCATAGAAAAATTACATGATGGGGACATTTGTGGATGTTCGTGTGGCTGTGACAAACATGAAAACAAAACAAAACAATTGATAAAAAGTGGTGCCGGTGGAGAAGCAGATAATTTTGGTGATGTACACGAAGTAAAAGATGGTAAAAGATTTTTTTCCAGGTATACAAGGAAAATAAACATACAGCAGAAATTTAAGGGGAAAAAACGCTACCGATACCTCAATTACCTTTAACAAGGAGAGACCAACATAAAAGTATTATTCCAGGAGAACTTCTTTAACGATGGCAAAAATAAAACCACCACTTCCTCCAGTAACTTTATACATACAGTATGTAAAATCATATTCATTGTTTCATTTACTTTTCACCCCAATGGATATAAAAAACCTCCACAAAAGGTGAGGACCAGAAGCACATTCATGCCTCTGCAATTCAATTTTTATTTTCAATTATACAGGCGGTCCCCTACTTAAGAACACCTGACTTACATACGACCCCTAGTTACAAACGGACCTCTAGATTTTGGTAATTTACTGTACTTTAGTCCTAGGCTACAATAAACAGCTATAACAGTTATCACAGGTGTCTGTAATGAAGCTTTATTGTTAATCCTGGTTCTTATGACAATCCCAAAAAAAATTTAGGCTGGGGTTACAATTATAAAATTATACAGTTCCGACTTACAGACAAATTCAACTTAAGAACAAACCTTAAGACCCTAACCTGTATGTAACCCGGGGACTTCCTGGAGTTGGCGCATGTGCACTAGCCTGGAAATCGTTCCAGCACACGGCTGCACTACATGCAAGACTTCATGACGGATCTGCCTCCTGTGGGCCCTTTCTACGGGCGTCTATCTCCAGCGTTACTCAGCATCAGAACTCATAGGATGGGATGCTGAGTGACGTTGGAGATAGGAGGCAGGGCGGGCAGTGTGAACGGCTGTCAGTCAGGCATTGCCGGCCTTCCCCACCTCTCTGACTTTATCTTATGGGGGAGATAGGAGGAATAAATTTTGGAGGCACGCTGCAGCATTGTCTGGCTATAAAAACACGTTTTGAGGACAAGGTTTTGGAGTGAAAAAGGAGATGACAGCTTTCTATAAATTTATGTTGATCATAAATATACAATGACCCCACACTACTTTTTGTTTGGCGACATACACCATACCCATAATCTCCCCTACACCCATTACATATTAAAAATAGTCTAACAGAAGAGATTTTAACTTTCTGTGAAATTGATCCGACACAAAAATGTAAAATGTCAACCCAACAAAGAAAAAAAATAAATAAAAAAATTACGTTTAGACAAACACGTTCCAAAAAGTCATAAAAAGCGTTTATTTAGGTCCAAAACAGTCACAGGGTTTGGACAGGGTGTTGGGCGCTTGGTGCTGCTTCCCTTGTGTTGTGTTAACCGTTTTGTCTGCATTGGGCCAATTCTTTAGACAACCAAAATAACCAGATTTCCATCTATGAGAAATTGTGACTTCTGTCTCCATGGGATCGAGAGCAATGACGGCCTCGTCCATACAGTAAGTAGTCGCTGCTCGGATCAGTCGCTGGAGCTTTCACTCATCCCTATCCGACGTGTACGGGATGCACAGCAGTGGAAAGTTGTGATTATCGAGCAATTTGGGGATAAAAGGAAAAGCCAGTGACATGTAGGACAACAGAAAATGAAAGGGAACAGACTCGCCTTGTGGGGTTATAGGCAGTTTTATGTGCAGGATGGATTTACAGGGTTGTATGAAGTATTGAGGTAAACCATAGTGATCTGCCTTTAAAATTCAGTCACACGGGACAGATCACAGGAGGAGAACTACTGGAGTTCCTGGAAAGTAACAATTAGACTACAGAGCAGGGAACCCTTCAGGGCAATTTGGGAAACTAAACCACCAACAGGTCCTTACGACATCGCAGACTGCACTGTATTTTTACCTCCATTAAAAAAAAAAAAAAAACCGTATATACTTACCTTGGTCGAGAGCAGTCGACACCCGTGCACCCATGTAGTGCACCTGTAGATACAAGGTAATGAAGACTGAGGAGACTACTCCAGCTTCACTGCATTACTGCTTCAAGGGCGATTTGAGGCACCGAATCACAGGTACACAAAGATCTGTACTTAGTTTAGTTTCAAATTGCCCTAACAGGTTCTGTTTAAAGGGCATCTACAACCAGGATGAAGGATTGTAGACCACGCACACTTACATACTGGTTTATGTCCCTTCTGGCAGGATTTGATCTTCTTTTAGAAGAAGTCTCATGCCTTAAGTTTATGCAAATAAACCTTAGGGGTTATGTAGCCTGGGACCCCTCAGACTAATTTGCATAATGTTTAAAGCTTTTTTGGAAAAACAAGGGCATAAGGAGCTAAAAGACGAGACGGATCCTGCTAGAAGGGGCATACACCTGCATGTAAGTGTGCTTGATTACAATCCCTCATCCTGGTGGTAGATGTCCTTTAAAGGAAACCTATCAAAATCCATCATGATAAACCACAGACACTTTTTCATAGATCCAGGCAAAATGACTGTGGTAATCATCTTACATTTGTCTTCCATGGCCTCCTTCCTTTTAAAAGAAAAATCTACTTTTAAAATTATGCTAATGAGCCATAAGGGCTCTGTCACATCACAAGCTGTTGCAGTGTGCAGGAGCACTTTCCCCTTCCCACTGTTTGAGATTACAGCAGACAAACAAAAGGAAAAGTTCTCCTGTGCAGTGTAACAGCCTGAGAAGACAAAGCCCTGAAGGCCCTTCTGGCTCATTAGAATAATAAAAAATGACCATTGTTAAGACATATAAGAAGATTACCACAGTCATGGTGCTTGGATCTATGAGCAAGTCTCCCTGGTTAATCATGCTTAAAGGGGTTGTCCACTTCGAGCAAATAATTGATATGGCTTGTGTAAAGAAAAGTTATACAATTTTCCAAAATACTTTCTGTATCAATTTCTCATAGTTTTCTAGATCTCTGTTTGCTGTCTTGCTATAGAAATCTTCTATGTTTACTTCCAGTGGATATAATCTGTCCATGGTCACACAGGTGCACGGCTCATTATAACACACAGCTCTGATTATGCTCTGTGATACTATAATGAGCCGCGCACCTGTGTGACCATGGTCAGATTTCTATCCACTTGAAGTAGACCTAGAAGCTTTCTATAGCATGACAGCAAACAGAGATCTAGAAAACTGTGAATAATTGATACAGAAAGTACACAAACAACATAAAATATTTGCAGAAAGTGGACAACCCCTTTAACTTTGAGGGTAGATTTCCTTTAAGGGTGCTATTACATGATGCCTATGTAAAACCGGCCAGGGCATTGTCTGCAGCAACAGCAAAATGTGTGACTACTAGAACAAAGAGTCCGCACAATGCTGAAGACTACGGTATCACAAGACTCATAAGACGTAAATACTTGTTTCTCAACCCTGACATAACACAAAGTGTCCTGAAATCTCAGGACAACGTAAAATAAACTCACTTTATTACCTGGCAAAGAAATACCTAAACAAAGCAGATAAATCTGTGGCAAGATCCTGCAGCATTGGCGGAAGCCGTGTTATTGTGTAAGACGTCTTGTGGTCGGGCACAGCGTGTACTGATAACACAATCACTCCTCAGGACTGCGGCTTCTCCCAATAACCCAGATCGAAAACGGAAGGAGTAACCAGACGTCATAAACAACATAGTAAAAGAAATCCAACAGTGGAATCTATGACCTCTGCACATAAGCAAACTATCATTTCCAGTAAATTTTGGACGTCTGGTAGTTTGTCTGCATGTAAATTGCAATCCTGTGCAATTTTACCAATAGGCACTTTCCCATTTACACAGGATGATGTACGTCCAATAATAAAGCTTTACATATACTGTATAAAAGATGCAATTGTCTAGTTACAAAAACTCGAGCACAGCCTTAGGCTATATGTACAATAACGAGTGCTCCTGCACAGTGTAACAGCCTGTGAAGCTGCAGCATGGACTGGCTCTGGTGACACCAGAACCCTTTGGGCTTATTAGCATAATTTTAAAAGTTGATTTTAGAAGAAAGGCGGCCATAGATAACAAATATAAGAAGATTATCACAGTCCCGGTGCCTGGATCTATGAGTAAGTGCACCTGGTTTATCATGATGAATTTTGATGGTAGTTTTCCTTTAAGATGCCTGAGAGGGTTTACTCCCCTCTTCCTCAGCTAAACGGAGATTGATTATCTAGGAGGGAGAGAGGTTGGCCAAAGCAATATCCATCTAAAGCACATATCAAAACTGAATGTGGATTCGTGAAATGGATCATTTGGAGATACAGGAAAAGAAAAACCACATTTAGTAATAATAAATAATCATTATTTACATAGCGTACACAGATTACGCAGCGCTGTACAAAGCATTTCAAATTCGTCCCTGTCCCCAATGGGGCTCACAATCTAAACAACCTAACAGTATTTTTTGGAGTGTGGGAGGAAACCGGAGGACCCGGAGGAAACCCACGCAAACATACAAACTCTATGCAGATGTTGACCTGGATGGGATCGAACCCAGGACCCCAGCGCTGCAAGGCAGAAGTGCTACTCCACCATGACGCCCATAAAAGGGGGGGATAGGACCTTTCAATCCTTTATATCCACTTATCCCATGTACTAGTTACTCCAACAGAAGACTTAACAATAGAAGAGAACAATGACACTCTGGAGACAGGTCGGGCTGGAGCAATGTATGATGTCACTCACTACACAGTAAGACCAGGCTTCCACACATGTCATTTCCACATTAGAGAGGGAGGCGATAAATCCCCTTTAAGCCTAATAATAAAGTTACGGGAAGTTACGGATTCCCTGTTATTAGCCATTAACCGAGGGCCCTGTTATTACCCTTCCAGGAATGGAATGACGTCTCCCACGGTTACACAGAACTAGAAAGTTGCTGCCATTTCCTGTTACCGTACACCTGATGTAACAAGCAGAAACTGTGTCCTGGCATGTAACAACAGCACGACAATAACAGAGGTGCCCGGGCTATGACCATCCAAAAAAAATGGTACAAATCACATCACAGACATTTACCTTCGGGGCTGCGACCGGCACTCTTCTTCCCCGCTGTCCGCCTCCTGCAAAGACAATGATTGCATGTTAGACTTGATTTAGTCAGACACAATATATAAAGTATTCGGAAAAAGTATATAAAGTATATTATATTCGGAAAATCTAAAAGTAAATTGAATATGGGCCCAATACATTTACCAGTGGTTCTGTAGATCACAGAAGCACAAGTGTGATGTGATCTTAAAGATCTTAAAGAGATTATTATCTTTAACATGACACCAGAAAAATGTTATAAGGCACTACAGAACCGAAAATAGGGGCACACAACCAAAAGCAGCCTCTAGAGTTGACTCATCTCAGGCAAAATGTAACTAATTTCTGCTCACTTTCACATGATTATGGAGGAGATTTTTCTTTTTTTTTAGATGTAAACATGTGAGATTTCACATAAAAAAGGTAATTCTAGAATAACATTTCATACCTGACCTGAGGGGACTGGTAGTTTAATGGGGTGAAATCCACAAAGCAAGCTGATGGGTGGGGGTCTCAGTGATTATACCACCACGGATCACTAGAACGGGGGTCGAACATGGCCGGATGCCCTGTACATGGAGCCGACAGAGATTGTTGAGTGCGGTGCTTTGCAATATCCGTCAGCTCCACAGAGATGAACAAGGCATCTCGAAAGTCAAAAAAATTAAACAGTGGACGGAGCCTCCGTGAGCTGCTCATGACCCGTGTAGATTCAACTTTATACCAGAGAGGTCCCAGATGTTTTAGGAGGGCCTGTGTTTTGTCACATCTCCTTCACATGTATTCTTTTTTAATTTAACAATTTATTGAAAGAGTTTTGTACAATTGTTACATATAACCACAAGCTATTGTCTGCATATTACAGTATTTTTCGGATTATAAGGCGCTCCATCAATAAATGCCTGCTAAAATGTCTAGGTTCATATATAAGGCACACCAGATTATAAGGCGCACCTAATTATAAGGATGAATAACCAGTAGGTGGCAGACCTGTGCACAGTCAAGGCAGCTGTTGTCTGTAAGTACGGTTGATATATAAGGCGCACTGGACTATAAGGCGCACCTTTGATTTCTGAGAAAAACAAAGGATTTTTTGTGCACCTTATAGCCTGAAAAATACGGTATTGAGCGCATGTAATTCAAATGTCCCTCCCCCCCCCCCCAACTCCATGCATATAGTGTATTGTTTATGGTTTGACTTGCATCCCTGCACCTACAATGGTGCCAACCACTGAGTAACCATACATGCCATTGTAGAGATACCAGCTAGGCACTCGTCTGTACAGTATGGGACACCCAGCACAAGCCTAATTACATTGTACATAGATATCCAGTCCTACACAGATCTATAAATAAGATTTGCAAATCAATCAGACAAATCCATGGGTGAACCTATTACTTATGCATGCGCAGTACCTGTACTCCAGACAGCGGGTTACACAACTCCTCATATACATAGTGTGCAGTACGGAACAATTCATAACATTCATAGAAGTTATAAACAGACGATTTGGCAACCGCATCTAATTTACTATTGCTCCCCATAAATACGCAGCGGGATATAAATAAATTACACTCCGGACTGTTCATTGTGTCCCAAACTGTAACAACCCACAACAATCCCAGGGAAACTCCCCTGGCAATATTAATAGTGCTAATAAATATTCCAAAAATCATTTGTCCGGAGAAATAAAAACATGGCTGCTTTCTTCCAAAAACAGCGCCACGCCTGACCATGGTTTGTTCTGGTATTGCAACTCAGCTGTAGAGAGAGGAAAGGAACTTACATGCATCACCATGGTCAGGAGAGAAGCAGTTTTTGGAAGAAAGCAGCCATCCTTTTCAACAACCAGAGGATAGGGGGGGTTACAATCTGATTGTGGGGACTGTTGGGACCCCCACTGATCACAAGAAAAGGGCCCCCAGCAAGTTGGAAAATGGGGCTTCAGTTCTTACTAATTTGTGATACTGATATCTGGTATCTACAGCACTTAAATAGACAGCCAATGGCAGTGCTGGAGATACCAGAGCGCTGTGCATGAAAATTTCAAAAACTTCCATACTATTCAATGGAGCAGCAACAGACATGCACAAACTGTACCTTCATTCAATAGTATGAGACTTTCAAACTGCAGAGCACAGCACACTGGTATCTCTAGCACTCCAATTCACAGTCTATTTAAAAACTTTAGATACCAGAGCGCTGTGCTTTGCGATTTCCAAAGCTCCCAACCCCCACATTCAATAGTATAAGCCTTTCAGAAATTGCTGATTACAGCGCTCTGTTCTCTCCAGCACTTCCATTCACAATCTTTTTAAGGTGACATAGATACCAGAGCGCTGTGTGCTACAATTGCCAACACTGCCATAAACCGAGTGTCAGGACACATTATTACATTACTTCTAGAAATCCACTTGTTGTCTTACTACAGAAGGCCACGTGTACGAGTTACATCGGGAGAGTAATTGGATCTCGGTAGGACCATTAAGCTGACAAGCTTTTTCATTTTCTTGCTGTAATGTGAGAATTCGGTCTGAAATTTATTTAATTAACACAAATCGGAAACTGATGAAAAGAGACAAAGCCGCAGGATACTGAGCAACCACTGCAGGAACGATTCCTCAGATATGAAGTCCAGCCCCGGGGACGCTGCACTGTTTATGGATATTAACACAAGATGCAAGTCACCTACATACGGTTTGGGGACCGGCCCTGAGTGTCCGGATCGAGCAAACTAGAAGAAGATTCCACAAAAATTTCCAGTTATTTCTGATGCTGCAGACAGTTATGTACCTGGAGATCTGTGTCACAGTCCGGCTGCTACTTTGTGCGCGTTAGGAGCAGCTGTACTGTGAAAAATGCATTTATATTTCAGGATTGTAGCTGGATTCAGAGAACTGGGGGTGCACAATTGTGTGAGATCTCTGCACTGGACTGCAGCACAACCCCTTCCCTCTGCTGTAGCAGCTGCTGTTTTAACCGACAGGTCTCCAAGTGCAGCTACAATCCTGGAATATAAATGCATTTTTGAAAGTCTTGCTGCTACTAACAACACCCAGTATCATTCAATAGATACCGAACTCTGTTGCTTTGTATGGTCTAATCTGCTGACAAACTCCTTTTACCACAGATTACGATAGTAAAGCAATTTTGAAAACTTGTGGAGTGAGCTGCCCCTTGTAGGGATGGGATTTTCTTTCTTTTTTCGGCAATACACTTTGGGTTTTTAGAACATGCATGTCCACCGTAGGACACTATAAATAGAACAAGGCGGACCTGGACTATGTCTAAGGCTATATTCACATTGACATGTGCCGGCCATAGCGTGGCGTAGCAGGCACAGGTGGGCGCTGGGGAGAGGAGGAGGGGGTGAGCGCTACTCCATAGTGGAACATGGCACTTGTGCAGCACCATACGCTCCCGTAGGGCACCGTGCGCCCATTGCCGTCTATGGGGGACATATATCCGACGTATATAGGTCGGCCTTATGTACATCCCCCATACGGCTGTGTGAATGCAGCTTAAACCATTGTGAGAATCCGTGCTTTTCTTTCCTGGTCCGTTTTTAACATGTTTTTTAAATCAGGCATTTTTCTTTTCTGGCCTAAAGAGAAAAAGGAAAAACTTTCTGTGGGTGAAGTCAGCCAAATATTCCACTTTGTGGTGCAACCCAAAAATTACAAAACCAGAGATCTTTTAAAAGACACACTTTATAAAATATTCCTGGATGAGTTTCCACGGAAAGTTACATTGTGTTACACAGAGAGACACCTATATGCAACTAAAGCCTAACCTACGGGTTATGCTGCGGGCAGGAGATCACACATCATGCCTAAAAAAAAAACCACATTACTGCAGTATGTGAACTAGTTTTTAAAAAAAAATATCTAGCAACTAAATGGAGGCTTTTTTTTTTGCTACTGTACATTTTGACTAAAAATCTTAACTCTTAACCTACCGCACCTGACCTGGATCTAACCAATCATCAGCCTTCACATCTTGTATACGCAAATCTTCTGATAAAACACTGCCCTCTGCTGGCCGAGGCTGGAACTCTACTTCCAGCGCCTTTATTTCTATTTGGAACAATATACACTATGACAGATATTTAACAGTAGTGCGGATTGGTTATAGAACACAACTTGACCCTTTATGGACAGGAATGTCCGGCTGATGAGGTAAAAGACAGGAGGCTTCACTTTACATATCAAGAAAGTGGAGCAGATCTTTTAATAGATGTATATTGGGAAATTACCTAACATCCTGCCCCCTGCACTTACACACACATTACAAAAAACATGAGGTAAAGTGGCCAACCCCTTTAACATTGGGTTTACATTGTGATATTTAAATTTATGACATTTGAAAGGATCATGGACATTCGATTGGACACCTATTCCCTCTTTGAGCGTATCTGGGGTCTCTGGATAAGCCATCATCACTTTCTCCATGACCGGTGGTGATCAGGCCTACTGCCCCCATTACTGCCCCATCTACTGTTCTGCATATCCTATGCTTAGACCTTTCAGAAAGCCTCTGGCAGGGTGACATGAAGAATGGAAGATCCTTTGTTCCCAGAGGAGGTAATCTTCCACCTGAGATGCCTGGCAGTGGTTTACCCTCCTCTCCCCATAGAATACATCTATACAAGACAAAGACTGAATAGCTGTCAGCCAAAATGAGAATTCATGGCCAAGCGTAGGCCGCTAACCAAAGTGCTCAGGCACATTAACATATGCCCTATAATACAAGGATTCCCATGGGGGAGGGGCATCTCTACAGCTACAAGCATCTGTATACACACAAAATATAATATAATAATATATATACAGGCGGTCCCCTACTTAAGAACACCCGACATACAGATGACCCCTAGATACAAACGAAGCTCTGGATTTTGGCTATAATAAACAACTGTAACAGTTACTAAAGGTGTCTGCAATTAATCTTTATTGTTAATCCTGGTTCTTATGACAACACAACATTTTTAAAATCCAATTGTCACAGAGACCAAAAAATATTTGTCTGGACTTGCATACAAATTCAACTTAACTCTTGTACGTAAGCCGGGGACTGCCTGTACATATTATACACACACATTATTATATATATATAAAAATAATAATAATCTTTATTTATATAGCGCCATCAAATTCCGTAGCGCTTTACAAATTATATATAGGTGCAATGAGAACTTGAAGGAAGTTCTGGGCCATGGGTTGCTTAACAACGCCAAGCAAACTAAATTAAGAAATTAAGTCAAAAAGACTGCTAAATGCAAGATCATCATGTTCAGTGCGTATTTGTACAGAGAAAGGTAATTCCCATGTTAGCCACCAGAAGGCAGGAGAATATCATGCAGGATAATAGCTTCATAGAACGGTAGACTCCAAAAATTCTAGGGATAGGCACCGAGAGGTATATGGATATAAAAATATACACAAACCATATACCATTAAAACCAGAAGTTTACATACACTACATAAAAAGACACATTCATGGTTTTCTCACTACGCAACATGAAATCAGAGTAAACCTTTCCTGTTTAAGGTCAACTAGGATTATCAAAATGATTTATATATGCCAAATTCCAGAATAATGAGAGGTGTGTGAATTATTAAAGGTATTTTTAGGACTTTCCGCAAAAGAGCTTACATACACTAATATTACTATGTCTCTAATATATAATATTATATATTCTATGTCTCTAACAATTTGGGACAGTTCATATGATGATGTCATGTCTTGGAAGCTTCTGACGCGCTTATCGGCAACATCTAAGTTAATAAGAGTCACACCTGTGGATGTATATGAAGGCACTGAAACGCACTGCTCCAATGTGTAACATTATGGGAAAGTTAAAAGAAATGCCAGGTATTAGGTAGAGAATTGCGCAAGTTTGGTTCATCGTTGGGTGCAATTTCCAGATACCTGAGGTGCCTTGTTCCTCTGTACAAAGAATTATGCACAAGTACAAACAAGATGGGATTGTTTAGCCACCATACCCTTCAAGAAGTAGGTGGGTTCTTTGTCTTGGAAATTATTGTGCTTTGGTCCAAAACGTGGATAGCAACCCAAGAAGAAAAGCAGAAGACCTTGTGAAGATGCTGGCTGAAGCTGGTGAGAGAGAGTCATTATCCACAGTGAAAAGTGTTCTGTATCAACATGGCCTGAAAGGCCGCTGGACCAGGAAGTCAATGGATTGGAGGAAAGTTAGAATGTGAATGTTCTTCAGCTTCTCTCATGGTCCATGATCAGGTTAATATTGCATTAGTTCAGTGGTTCTCAACCTGTGGGTCGTGACCCCAGCAGGGGTCGAACGACCAAAACACAGGGGTCGCCTAAAGCCTTTGGAGCCACAATGTTATTGTGTTTTTACTGCAAATCGCATGGTTTGGGGTCACCGCAACATGAGTAACTGTATTGCAGGGTCACAGCATTACAAAGGTTGAGAACCACTGCATTAGTTGATCTTGAAGCAAAGACCTTTACATGAAAATTCAGCTTTAATTGAAAGCTGCCATTACAAAAATTGCCCTAAATGGAGTGTGGGTTTTTTGCACCGCAACTCCTGCTGGAATTAGTGTTGACCCCATCATCCATAGCAAGAGCAGTTGGTTGTTCCAAAATTGTAATTTCTGGAATATTGCATCTTTAAAACAACACAAACTCATTCAAGAACCCACAAAAAGGCTGGAAACCCTGGAAAGACATATGCAAGAGGATAGGCTAATGCGGAGAATCTCCATGGGTAATCGTTTCCACACTGCAACCGAAATTGGTCGCCAGTTTAGCACTGAACGGTGTAAAGATCTGTCTTGCCATACAGTGTCTTGACGATTAAGAGCATTTGGACTGAAAGCCCGCTCTGCACTGACCAAACCTCTCATTAGCAGAAATAATCACAGGTCTAGACTCACTTTTACTGAAAAGCAGGTTGTGTGGAGAGAGGGGGGGAGGTGCGTTGCGCCACAGTTCATTTTAGTGATGAAAGAAAGTTTAGTTTATTTGGATCTGCTGGAAAACATTATGTTCATTGACAAACTGGGGAAAGACTGAACTCAAAGTGTGTAAAGAAGACAGTGAAAGGTGGTGGAGGAAGTTTCCTGTTTTGAGGAATGTTTTCTGCAGCCTGAGTTGGACCTCTCATACAGTTACATGGCAGAGTGAATTCAAGTGCATCAGAACCCTTTTCAACAACCAGTGGATCCTTCATCGCGTTCTTTACTCAAATCAGGGAACAATTTTCATGCAGAACAATGGCCCCTGTCACACAGCAAAATGGCTAAAGCAGTTCCATGAAACAGGAAACACAGAAACAATGAAAAGACCGGCCCTAGAGTCCTGATCCAAACACAATAGAAAACCTCTGTCACAGAACTAAGGAAGAGATTGTAAGAAGAGTGGACCAAAATCACACAGATCAGCGTAAGAGATTTTGGGGCACATTTACTTACCCGGCCCATTCGCGATCCAGCGGCGCGTTCTCTGCACAGGATTCGGGTCCGGCTGGGATTTAAGATGGTAGTTCCTCCGCCGTCCACCAGGTGGCGCTGCAGCGCCGAAAATAATCTTAACGCCCCGGAATGCACCATCCCATAGAAGGTGAAGGTGAGCGCTCCCCAAGCGACACATTTTCGGTTTTTAAAGGCGGCGGTTTTTCCGAATACGTCGGGTTTTCGTTCGGCCACGCCCCGCGATTTCTGTCGCGCGCATGCCGGCCCCGATGCGCCACAATCCGATCGCGTGCGCCAAAAACCCGGGGCAATTCATGTACAAGCGGCGCAAATCGGAAATATTCGGGTAACACGTCGGGAAAACGCGAATCGGGCCCTTAGTAAATGACCCCCTATATCTTTAAAAAAAAAAACAAAAAAAAAACTAAAGTTATCATATATTGTTCTCCAGTATATTATATTTATATGGAAATAAATAGAATCAGTAGATTTTAGGAGAATCACTTTAATGAAAACCAACCAA
Organism: Engystomops pustulosus; assembly: GCA_019512145.1. Classification (NCBI taxonomy): domain Eukaryota; kingdom Metazoa; phylum Chordata; class Amphibia; order Anura; family Leptodactylidae; genus Engystomops; species Engystomops pustulosus. Next base: position 241,560,104 of record CM033642.1, on the reverse strand, counting down.
TAGTAATGTACCATACTATGGCATTTCCAAAATGTGTTGTGTCCCCAGAGGACTCCCATCAATCTGGTAGTGGTTTATCTTGGTTTTTCCATAAACTAGTGGTAAATGGAAAAAAAAAAAAAGTCTGAATTAATACAATAAAAAAAATTATAGGATTGGTGTGTGTAGAAAACACGTCTGTAAAAACCTGACGCAAGATTAAGGATTTGAATAAGCCATCAGTCTTCGGTTTGGTCACCAATATAGATAGATAATAATTCCTTTATGTATATAGCGCACACAGATTACGCAGCGCTGCACAGAGTTTGTCAAATCAGTCCCTGTCCCCATGGGGCTCACAATCTAATCAACCTACCAGTATGTTTTGGAGTGTGGGAGAAAGCCGGAGGAAACCCACGCAAACACGGGAGAGAACATACAAACTCTTTGCAGATGTTGACCCTGGGATGAACCCAGGACCCCAGCGCTGCAAGGCAGAAGTGCTACCTACCCACCGTGCAGCCCTTGGATAGAAGTCATTGAGAAGACCCTTCCCGCCCAGTTATAGAATCGGCTCTAAACATTGATGCCTGGCTTCTCCGCTATCAGTGATACATTTCAACCAAACAAATAAATCTGCTGAGAAATAATTACATCTAATAACATGAGTGTGGATTTTCATACAGCAAAGTGGTTTCTTGCCACAAACCATGAACTCTCTCCTCTTGTGTCTCCCCTGTGACCTGGGAATACTGTACAATACAAACCCCATGGTCTGCAGAGACCCTGTTTCAATAAGAAGTGATCCCCAAACTTTACAAAAAAGGTATTTAAAAGTTTAAAAGGGTATTCTTATAAAGACAAAAGTTTCTTAAATGTTTCACAGATATAAGTCCAACCTTTCTCTATCAGTCCTGGTTTATACAATTTCAGTTGCCTCTAGACACGACACTAACTTCTGACTTCGGGTCGGGGAAGCCATCTTGGATTTCTGTGTGACTGCCATGGAGCAGAGTTTCTCTCTCTGTGCTCCCTGCACTCAAGCCCTTCCCCCTGCACTCCTGAAGTCCAGGGCAGAGCTCACACCCATACACAGACACCGAGGTCCTGCCGGCAGCTACAGACAGATAAGTTCTTTATCTGCGGAGGCACAACAGGAAGGCACAGCAGATCTAGTGTGTTGTGGAATAGCAGAAGTGTAGGAGAGCTGACTGTCATTGTGTGTAATGGGCATCTCATGGACCTCATCATTTCTGATGTCTCATCTCATCTTTCTATGTGTTAGTACAATGTTCAGAAGCCAGATGGAAGTGTATATACACCTGGACCCTGATAATCTAACCACATTGTATCACACAAAACAAGATGGATCATAATGTGTCTGCTTAGAGAGTCCCTGCCCACACTCTGAACTCATACATGGACCATCACTAATAGGAGTGATAGGAGCTAAAACAGCAATACAATTGAGCAACATTGTAAAGTACAGGGTTAAAAATGATCTTTATTGTGTGAACATCACTAGGGGATTGAAATAAATAATTTTCTTTCATGGGAAAACCCCTTAAAGCGGCAGCTGCAGAGTATTCTAAAATATTATCAGCTGGGGTCCCTGATATGGAGAGGATGCATTTATGACGGCTATAAAGATTCCCTCTCAATTATTAAAAAACAGGTTTTATCATTCTTCAAAACCTGTTTTCGAAGAGGAAGCGGGAGCTACTTGTCAATCATTGACAGAACAAGGCAACTGCTTCTTCAAAACAAGGATCTGCAGCAGCTGTGGTGCCAGCTGTAGCGTACCTACCTCCCCGATATCACCCCGACACACTGCCCGCCACAATCACCTCTAGAAACTAACATGCCACATCAATATAGGAGCCTCAATCTCCTGGTAGCAGTCAATAGGAGTCAAGTTTTCATGGAAAAATCTCGCTTTACAGCGTTTGTAGACACTGATACAAACTATCACCGACTGCTGCGGCTTTCGTGTGTTCTCCCACGTCGCCTCATCTCAGGAAAGATCAAGACAGCACAAATAATCCGCTATTATGATCCATTACTACAAGGTCATAAGGGATGACACAGAGGGCAGATTTTATGTCCGCAGAGATGTGACCGATGATAGGTTAAAAGGTATAAAGCCCACTCATCCATATAGGAATGGAGTGCGGAGATTGAATTCCATGGTCCTCGGAGGACATAGGAAATCCTTCCCGTCAGATTTTAAAAGGTCAATAGAGGAATTATATATGCAGATCACAGCCTCACCGAGAGGTCGTCCGCCCCCCCGGTCATATAATCAGGTCCTAAGCCGTGATCCGTTATTAGACTGATTTATTACCAGGAGATACGGCGTCTCATCCCATCCACAGAGAGGCCAGGACTAATACTTCAACACTTCCCACATAAAAAACTATGGAGATGCATTGGTGGCAACACATTCACAGAGACTAGTATTTATATCCTAAACTTTAAGTCCCCTGCCCCCCCAGTATATAGCCAGCCTGCCCGCCCAGTATATAGTACAGCCGCCACTGACATAGTAGTGTGTGCACCTGCACAGAACAGCTGCTGCCGGAAAAAAGAAGAGGACCTGCAGGGGGTCTTGGAAAGGGGGGTATGGACTTTTTTTTTTTTTACTTGAGTATGAGCAGAGTTTAAGTTTTTCAGAATTTTTTGCACATTACTAAGGCAAACAGTTTGCCCCACTAATGATACATTGCAAGGATCGAAAGCTGGGCTTCCACTGGAGGTCTTCTTTGAATTGACCACTCCATGAGCCATAGAGCAAAGGAATATAGGGAAAAAGATAATGCACATGCAGACCCACATCAAACCCTGGTTGCAAATAAATAACATAGCAAAGGTATACCGTACATGCGGTTTTTATTTGTGGTGTGATGTGGGAGCTGTTAGACTTCCTTTTAACTAGAGGTTTATTGTCCACGTGATAGAGGAAAAACAATCTGATCGGTAGGGATCTGACTGCTGGGACCCCCAACGATCACGATAACAATACTTACGTTACGGAAGGTCAAGCATCCATCCTGCAACTCCATTCAATACCACAGGAGTGTCGGAAGTTGCCAAGCCCAGCGCTTAGGTACCTCCTACACTTCCAATCTCAGTCTATAAAAGTGCAGGAGACAGCTGAGCACCGTGCTCAACAATTTCCATGGCTCCCTCATAGTACTGCATGGAACTGCAGAATCTGCTTGGCCTGCTTCTCCAAGTCCTGCTATCAGACAGTTTCAAACAACCGTGCGCCAGATTTATCATGCAAAGTCCAACAAAATTTTGTTGCACGCCCTATGTTAAAGGTGCACCAAAAAAAAGTGTCGGGGCAGTGCAGGGAGCGCCAGAAATCCTCAATCTAGCGCACCCTGCACACTATACAGGACAACAATACATTGTACAGACTACACTGTTTTCAGTAAATGTGGGCCAATGAGTATCAAACATTGACTTTTTCATAAAACTGGCAATGAATATGATAATTATGGTAAATTACCAGAAAAGTCTATACCATTTGGTAGACATTATGAACTTCAGATCTGGTCTCTGCAACAAACGGACTTCAAACGTGTCTATTTTAGGATTCTCAGAATGTGTAGAATTCATTAACATGCCTGGTCTGGGGAACACATTGATGGGACTTCCACTTCTGTCTCATGGGAAAGAAACAGGAAAAACACGAAGACGTGACGCAGCAACATCGATGAGTCCACACAACCTTCTAAGAGGAATCACAAGACCTTATTAGAACGCGAGCAGTGAGTGGGAGTCAGGTATTACTGAGCTACAAAGTAAAGTGACTCCTACCCACAACAGGTAATGTAAAAAGACAGTCGTTCAAATAGGACCGGCGCATACAAGGACCAATGGGTCTTTATAGGTGCAGATAGCAGAGCAGAGAATGAACGGCAAGAAAGTTATTTTCCATATTTTAGGCACTGAACATTATGCGGATCCATAAACTAAACATTACACAATAAAAGGAAGTAATTAAATAGACTGACAGCGACATATATATAAGGTTGCATTCATAAGTGGCGGAAACGCAATACAACAGCCTATAGGGGTTTTCCCACAAAGCAAAGTTAGGATCAATCCACAGGATAGGGGGTTACTTGCTGATCGGTGGGGGCCTCAGTGCCGAGACCCCAGCAGATTGCGTAAATGAGCAGTCCATCGGACCCCTCGTTGGTCTGTCAGATTAAGGGTGCAGACGGCCGCGCATGACCGTTTTTCTCCATTAATCTCTATGGTGCTGACGGAGATCGGTGAGCGCAGTGCTCGTCAATTTCTGTCAGCTCCATAGAGATTAATGGAGGAAAAACGGTCATGCGCGGCCGTCTGCTCCATTAGTCTGATGAGCAGCGAGGGGTCCACCGGACCCAACATTTTGGTGATCTGCGGGGTTCTTATCACTGAGACCCACACTGATCAGCAAGTTACCTTTTATCCCGTGGATAGGGCCTAATTTTTCTTCTTGGGAAAACCCCTTTAAGACAAGTTTTGCCCAATCACATTGCGGTTCACATTTGCGTTTACAAAACGCAACCATTAACCTATGCATTCCGTTGCCGCGCGTTAACAATCAATTTTGTCAACTTTGCGTTTTGCAAACAGCAATGTCATTCAGAAAATCTCCCCTCTTCAGCCGTTGTATTGCGTCTCAAAATGCATGCGTTTACGCCACATGTGAACGCGCCCCAAGGAGGTTTGTTTAAGGCTGATAAAAATAAGTCTTCCCACATACCAAACCTTTTCTGGCCACAGGAGTAGCAATACAGCCAGCATAGCCCGCATGCATTCAAGCACAAAGCTGGGCCTCCTGCCAGGAGATTTTCCGAGTGTATACTGCAAGTCATTATTCATTTTATAACTTATATATGACCGGTGCCACATAAAATGGCATAAACCTATATATAGAGCTATATGGAAGCTGGATATATATAGCAGACGTACACAATATTTACTGTATGGAGTTCTTGACATTTACGTTGTCTATAGGCACAAAAAGAGGAAATACAGGCTCCCCCACAGGTGAGAAAGACACAACTTCCCCTTACAAGTTTCCGCTCTTTACATGTAATATTTATTTCTTAAAAAACACATTTTTGCAGCTGCCGGAGAGAGAGGAGGCAGCTGTTAGGCACCACTAGACTTCCCATAGATAAAGCCTCCACATGGTTCATGTAGCAAGGACCACACAGCCATGTGAAAGTAGCCCGATGCTGTCACAATGCTCCGAAATCCAGCTATTCCTGCAGAAATAAATCCCATTATGGGAAATTTTTGTTGGTCCCAGTACACATTTACACATAACCTGTTTAACAAATTTTTGCGGAAGTCCTATAAAACTCAAGATTTTTAGCAGAATCCATCTATAAAACAGAAATACACTACAATATCTAAAATGCCTTTAATAATAATAATTGACCAAAATTATAAAGAAAATCTACCTTTAAGATCCACCATGATAAACCAGGGACACTTACTCATAGATCCAGGCACCGTGACTGCGCTAATCTTCTTAGATGTGTTATCAATGGCCTCCTCCCTTATCAACTTTTACAATTATGCTAATGAAGCTTAAGGGCTCTGGGGCTGTTTCCAGAGCCTACCAGTGCTTTAGCTTCACAGGCTGTTACACAGGCAGAGGGAGAAGGGAGGGAGCAGGGGGAGACATGTCCTGCTCATTGTAACAGCCTGTGAAGCTACAGCTGTGGTAACACCGCTTGGATCCCTTCAGGCTCATTAGTATAATTTTAAAAGCTGATATCAGAAGGAAAAAGGTCATGGATAACAAATATGAAGAAGATTACCATAGTCATGGTGGATCTATAAAGTAAGTGTCCCGAGTGCATGCTTGTTTTTGATTGTAAGGGTGTTCACAAAGACAAAAATCTTAAATATAGTCAGGAAAACAAAATAACACATTCTCTAATTCACTGTATATAACAAAAGATAATGCATTTGACAGAATACTGCAGGGGAAGGGGCAGGAGGCAGAGAGCACTACAGACAAGATAAGGTCTTGATCCCAGAGCAGCGGGCATAGCAATGCCAAATGTGTGTTTTATAGGTGAGGTAGCAAAGCTGAAAGTGTCATTGTGTCTTATATCCATCTTATGATACTGATCTGTCTCCTCTCTCTTTTTCTATGTGTCAGAAACTAGTAGAATGGTCAGTAGGGAAATGAAGGTGTAGCTAAACCCTGAACTCTGTGATCCATCCGTGCTGTGAGATGCTGTGTACTGATTGTGTGCTTAGATTATCAAAGTGCCTGTTAAACTAGTGCCCACCCACACTGCTGAATTTTACACTAAGCATCACTGAGTGATGGACTAAAACCAGCAATAAAATTTGCGAAAAATTGCAAAGAAAGGGGCTATCTTTATTTTGTAAGCATCACTAGGGGATAAAAATGTGAGAACTATCGTTCATGGGCAAACCCCTTTAAGTTTCTGAGATGGTCCATTTTAATTATGTTGTAAGGCAGTTGGTGCACTCAGGGCATGTCCTTAGCACCCCAAGCACTACTATCTGTGTGTAGATAACCAGATTTATCCCATCAGAAGCATTGGTCAATCCTGAAATTAGAGGGATGTGGTTTTAAGAAGGTAACATCAGTGCTTTGTTTGTTGAGGACACGCTCAAGTACACCAACTGCCTCATTAGCATATGGATTAAAAAGGGAATATCCTGGAATTGGCATGAACCTAAAAAATGTAATGTCAATTTTTCGCTAGGTGGTGAGGAAGGACAAAAGCACAGTAGATTGTAAGACTAAAATAGAGGACATATATAGTATTGTAAGCTCCTATGAGCAGGGCCCTCCTTCCTATTGTTTCACATGATCATATTTATTATGGTTATTCATCCATCTGAATATACATGACCTCTTCTCTACGTTCTGCCAGAAAAATCATTATATGACGTCTGTATAGTCCAATGACTGTCATATTAAGAGAGAGTCCATGTATACGCGTGATGCCTGGGGCATGTGGTTACATTATAATGCAACGAGTATGAACACTGGTAACCAAGTAACAGCAAGTACAAAGAGGCCACACTCCAGACTAGGAGAAAACGAAGGATAGGAAAGTTTCACTATAACCTTGGTTACAATAACAAACCGTATTGTCCTGTAGATAGCAATGTTTTATGAACATCTTCTATATACCTACAAGGAAATAGCCTTCACCTACTCATACAATGGTCCAGGTTATCCTACAGCTATTTATATACTTTTACATCCGTCCCCGGAAAAGATACTTTTTTTGCTTCCTGTTTTACATTCTACCAATAAAATTTGTTGTTGTTGTTGTGGTTTTGCATATAGGTGTAAGGAAACCAGTCACACTAAGCACCTTATCTGATCTACGGTTGTCATGATACCAGGATTTGGACTTTGATACTAACACTCTATGTACTATCAAGATTGTAATAGCTTTACAAAATTATAAAAAGTTCTTTACACGAGACAAAACATAAAATGTGTAATAAGGGGGGGGGGGAGAAATGAATCCAATGGCCCATTATGGATATTAGGGAGGGGGGTGCTGGTTACAATGTTTCAAATTTTGTTTACTTGTCTCCGATTGGTGGAAAACTAGTCATGTGTGCAGCTTAACCAATGAGAGAGAAGAAAATACATGCTGTGTACACCAATTACTCCCCCCACGACTTTTGGAGGGCTACCTGGGGCTGGAGGATTAAAGACATCAATTTAAAATTAATTCACCCAATCAGTTCACCACAATTCAGAAGTTTTTTTTAGAATTGTGAAATCCAGGGTTAAAAAAGTCAGTTCCTGCTTTGATGTCAACATCAGTCTTAAATTTGCCAGCTCCCCCCCCCCCACCAGCTACAGACAGCTGCTCCACCTACCTACCAATATCTGCACTGTTAGTTGATGGTTTAAGGTACCAGCATATAGAGTGACATTGAGTGGTGGGGGGCAGGGTTATACAAAGAGGACATAAAGAGAGGTGGGGGGCTTACAGAAATAAGTGGGAACAACCCAAATATATAGGGCACAGAGAGAGGTTTTGTTGAAAACATTTTTCAAAGTTAAGATTAAGACCAAACAAAGAATCTGAATTTACATTTTAGGCAACATGTCCAAGTCCTGGCTCGGCCTGATAAAACATAATTTAAAAGAAATCTACCACCAGGATCAAGGATTGTAAACCAAGCACACCGACATACCGGTGTGTGCCCCCTCTGGCAGGAAATGCTTTCTATTCCCTGGTTTTCACAAATAAACCCTTTTAAAATTATGCAAATGAGTCTGAGGGGCTCCAGGCTACATAAACACCTATGGAGGCTGGAGGCCCTCAGGCTCATTTGCATATTTTTTTAAAACCTTTTAAAAAAAAAAAAAAAAAAAAAAAAAAAAAACAGGGCATAAGAAGCTAAAAGAAGAGCAGATTCTTCCAGAGGGGACACACACCAGTATATCAGTGTGTTGGGCTTACAATCCTTCATCCTGGTGGAAGATTTAATGATATGAAAAAATTTTAACTATAAATAAGTTTTTGTGAAAGGTCACACTTATCAACCATGGATCCCTGTAACAGACCACAGATCTAAGTGACGGCTGAGATACAGGAACAATACACTGCCATGTTTTAGAATTAACGAGCAATAGCATTAACCCTAGGTGAACTACAATCATACAAAACAGCCCAGTGACCTCTGTCACCCATATATTTATCATGGAGGGTGTGTGCAGATAGCACTCTACCCACTCACCCATAACAAACATACACCCCCGCCAGTAAAACCAGACAAGTCCAGCCTGTATGCAAAGAGATAGTCGTCATTACCTTACAGAGAGTGACAGGTGCCGAGACAGCCTGCCCACATCATCGCAACAAACAGGGATTAAAGCGACAGCTGCAAGAAACCTACCCAACCGCAGGCCGGGCCGGCTCATAATACAGGCGCTACTCACTCATCTGCTACCAAGTCCAGAGCTGAGCAGAGTTCACACCTGGTTGAAGCCTTTCCATAGACTTCAATGGGAGCTGCACCTGTGTGCTATACTTACAATAAGGAAGGGGGTACACCTAGATAATTGTATTAGACCTCACCACCCATGTATTTCCTCTGCATTTTGAATATACCCTGTACATTCATCCTGGGTCTGCAGCAGCCTGTGTGTCCCAGTCTCTCAGGGCGATGCCACACATGGCGTTTTTGGTCCGTTTTTAAGAACTCATCTGTTTTTGCCCGTTTACCATGCGTTTGGCTACTTACAACCGCTTTATCTATTAAGATAATTGGGAGAAACAGACAAAAACGGATGCGTTTTTAAACTGACTGAAAACGCATGCTTAAAAGCCGACCAAAAACGCCATGTGTGGCATCACCCTCAGTCTCCTCATGAATTGTTCACCTCTCGCCACGTCCGGTCATGTGCATTGAGAAGGCAGGAGATAAAGGGGGATGGTGTGGAGTAGAGGGAAAAAATGCATTGAGAAGGAGACATAGGGGCTTATTTACTAAGGGTCGCGGGTCACACTTTCGTTAGACTTTGCACCGTTTTCGGGATTTGCGCAGCTTTGACAGGTATTTAACTGGTGTCTGTGCTGGGATTGTGTCACACGTGATCGGACTGTGGCGCAGCTGCGCTGCCTCCATACGACACAAATTGGTGGCCACGATTTGGACTGAGCGCGGGATTTAACTTTCAAATTAGGTCACAAGACAATGCACTTACATGCACCACTAAAAAGAAGGTGAACTCCGGCGGACCTGAGCGGGGAAGTGACACATGCAGGATATCGGGCGCACAATCTTAGTGAATCGAACAGTGCATTATCGCCGTACAATGCACTTTCGGGGAACTCTGCGGACCGGGTGAGTAAATGTGCCCCAAAGACTGCTGCCCCTTCCGCTGGAACTCCAGGTAATGTGAAATAAAGTTTCATAAAGTACTGAAATGTTTAAGAATTTTTAAGATCAGCATTGCATAGGCTATTGGAACCAGTCACCAGCAAAAAAATAAAATAAAAAGTATTTACAATGTAATAAAAAGAACGCCTAAAATTATACAAATTCCATTCAACCAGATTCTCCAATCACACAAAATTAACTGTAATCTCTGCTTCCTCCATTTGGTTAGGGCAAGGTCCTTCACCCCAGTTGATAATACACTGCCACCAAACCAAATATGATCTCAGTCTGTGAGCAGAAACGTTGTACAAACGAAAGCTTAAAAATTCAACAGATAAAAGTAATGCACCTCAATAGGTCTACAAATATCTTTTTACTAGAAATCTGACATTTAATAGTCAGCTCTAGTAATTTTACATTTCAGATAAGAAACTATTCCAGACATAAAAGGGAAAAATAATTAGAAAAAGAAAAGAAAGATCATCAGATTATGCAGCAGAAGTCACATCTGACGCCGCACAATTTTTAATCATTGGTTGTGTACAGCATCCGCTTACTTAATCCTTAAAACCCTTCCCCTTTCGCTGCATCCGATAATCTAGTTAAAACTTTCTCATCCTTCACTCCCCCTCCTACCACCTGCCTGCTCCTGCCTCACAATACAAAGCAGGGAAGCAGATGGGACAATACAAAGCAGTCTGCTGGTCACAGGTACCGTCCGGAGTATCTTTTCTTACAACTCTGAGTCCTGCCTACAAGGAGTTTCCAGGTACTTGGTCAATAGGATGGTGTCCTTGAGACTGGAAAGGGACAAATCTTATCAAAAAAGGAGAAGACCCAGTTGTAAGTTTATTCATTTGTTTCCCAGAAGGAAAAAACAGAACAAAGCAAAGTTCTAAGAACCCAGTTATTTTGTGGGGTATACATTACTAAAATATATAATCCAGTCAGACCACCAGGGGGTTCTCTAGAGTGGACAAGTCGCTGGCGCTAGTATAAGATGAGATCCGCTCTCCACCTTTTTACCGAATCCAAAAACATTATGTTAAATTATATAACAGGGCAATATACTGGAAAAACTAAAATTATGGGGTTTATTTACTAAGGTCCCACGCGACACAGGTCAGGTATCACGCGGCACAAATCGGGGGGGGGGGGGGGGGTGACGAGCAACGGACAATCCGACGGATTTGGACAACACTCAGGATTTAACATATAAAATTGTGACGCATACAATGCACTTACATACACCGGGAGAAAGAAGGTGAACTCCAGCGTACCTGATCAGGGAAGTTATACATGCAGGATATCGGCGTGCGGTCTTTGTGAATCGCGACAGGATCGTCAGACAACACACCTCAGAGATCGCGCAGGGACTGGTAAGTAAATGTGCCCCTATGAGTCTGGTGTATTCATGAGTGGTTCCAGAATTTATAGTCCATGAGGAATTTTTCCCCTGTTCTTCCTACGATTCTTAATGGTAATCGCTGCATTAATCTGCATATTCAACGAATACACCAGACTCCTAAGAAATGTGTGCATCCAGTACATTTTTCAATCCCTCCTTTTTACCAACCTGTACCTGTAACTTTAGCATCTCAACCCGGACACATGAAGCAAATATCACAAGGTGAGATGTCAGCTCTTCAGTAGGTTATTCACCACCCACACAAGGAATTCTGGTATTAGAGAATAAATTCCATCCACAGCGCATAATACAAGAAAAGGATCACGTTCTCCTATATAAAAGACATTTCTTCAAAGATAATAGACAAGTGTTTTGTTCCTACATAGCAAATCCATATGAATTCTTGGAAAAATGGTTCAAGACCAAGTAAACTTAATAATACGCACCCAGATCAACACCAGTGACACGAGGAACGTACTATCCATTAGGTTTTTTTGCTTTTTGTTCATTTTTTTCTGCTGATATATAGAACTGAAAGGGACTGGGAACATCAGCAGCAAACCGGTTCCCTAAGGCGATTGACCAAGTTCCAAATATGTTGGATCTTGAATCCAAAACCTCAGAACACAGCAGCGCTCGGGTTCTGGGTTCAAGTCCCATCCAGGTCAACATCTGCAAAGAGTTTGTATGTTATCTCCGTGTTTGTGCGAGTTTCTTCCGGGTTCTCCGGTTTCCTCCCATACTCCAAAACAAACTCTGGCAAAGCAAACTCTGTTCAGCGCTGCCTAATCTGTGTGCGCTATATAAATAAATGAATTATTATTATAGGGCCAGCCACTGTAATTTATAGGGGATTTTCACATAAGTTAAATGCCCCCCCCCCCCCACCTATGCCCTGCGATGCTACTTCTCTTGGTCCCAAGTCTCCACGGAACTGTGTGTTTTTTGTAGCTCCCATAGAAAGGAAGCAGAGTTATGGAAACTAGATCTCATGGTTTAGACTGTTTCTGTATCTCCTATGGGGCACTGCAGTCATAAAAAGTGCCATAGCAGCTTCATCAGTAATAGGACCAGCATCCATGGATCCTGAGAATACGCAATACATTTCTCTAATGGAAAATCCCCTTAAAAGGCTGATTCTTTGAAAATAGATAGAAATAAAGTGGCAATACAGATAAAAATAACATCATCTGAATCCAACTATTTAGCCGGACCAGCCAACCATCCAATGTGTATACTGCCTCCCTATTCTTCCCCGGATCCTGGGAATTCCAGAAAAAAAAAGAAATATTGGTACACATGAACGAGGACCTGATGCAGTTCTAATATTTGACCTGATAGAGGTTCCCGTTGACTGCCAGTCACATGACCCATGGGCAGCAGGACTCAGGACTTGCGGTGACGTCCCGTGTCCTGCAGGCTTCTGGCAGATGGAGGGAAACATTACGGTGTGCATGCCCTTCCATCAAAACCACTCACATATCAGTGACTGGAGGTATGTTTTTGGATACATCCACTGAACATTACTGGAAGTGTCCTGTGTGCCCACAAAAGTATAATGCCTCCTTTAGTGGCCCCACAATATTCCTCCTTTTCTTTGGCACCTTTCAGTTTCCCCACACACAAACTCTCAGGGCTCTCCTAGCCCCACACACACACAAAGTGTCCCCCAAATTATGCCCCCCCCCTTTTTATGCCCCACCCCACCCATCTTAATCCTCCCGTTTTTGTAAACCCTCCATCACAAATGTACCCTTTTCGGAAGCTACCTGACCAAAATCTTCCCTATTTTTCTGTAGACCCAACCATTTTCATCAACTTAGATGGGCGCTACCTTCTAATTAATTCTTTTAATTTGGCACTGGCACAGGCGAGGGCTACCTGCCGATGGAGATGGATGCATTGTTATGGTGATGCAGAGAGTTGTCAGCTCTGTATCACCACCGAGCCTCGCACATCTGTATACAGCAGAGCCCGACAGGTGCATTGAGGTCATAACAACACGCCTGCCGGGTGGTGCTGGACATAGATACGGTAGAGGAGGAGGCAGGACTGCTGCGGGGGAATGAGGAAGGGTGAGTAGAATGTACTTATTTTTATTAAACAAACAAGGGGCCATAATAAGAGGTGGAGCAGAGAAGGGGGCACAATAATAAGGGGGTAGCATGGGTGGGGCATGGGGATTAACAAGAAGGGGAGCAGAAGCATGGTGCACAATAAGAAGAGCAGCATAAAAGGTCCCATAATAAGAGGGGGAGTAGAGAAGGTCCCATAATAGAGGGGAAGTAGAGAAGGGTCCCATAAAAGAGGGGGATGAGAGGTCCCATAATAAGAGGGGGAGTAGAAGTCGGGAGGAAGTAGATAGTAGAGAAGGGTCCCATAATAGAGGGGGAGGGAAGTGACAGAGAAGGTCCCATAATAAGAGGGGAGTAGAGAAGGTCCCATAATAAGAGGGGGAGTAGAGAAGGGTCCCATAATAAGAGGGGGAGTAGAGAAGGGTCCCATAATAAGCCAGATTTGTACTCTTCCCACCTGAGAGGCCTGGTCATGGTTTACCCTCCTCGGCCCCTAGAATACTATCTATACAAACATAGACGAATAGCTGCAGCCACATAGATTCTGCCAACTTAGGCGCTACCAACGTGTGCAGGCACATTAACATATACCCTATATCCAAGGATTCCATGGGGGAGGGGCATCTCTACAGCTACAAGCCTCTGTTACAACAAATATCATATAAAATATTCCAGGCGGTCCCCTACTAAGAACAACCCGACATACCATGACCCCTAGTTACAACCGAACCTCTGGATTTTTGGCTATAATAAACAACTGTAACAGTTACTACGGTGTCTGCCATTAATCTTTTATTGTTAATCCTGGTTCGTATTGACAACACAACATTTTAAACCAATGTCACAGAGACCAAAAATATTTTCTGGACTTTGCATAGCAATTCAACAACTTAAAACTCTTGTACGTAAAACTCTTGTACATATTATACCCCACACACACACCACGCCTATCATATATATCTCTTACGACATACAACTCTTTATTTAATAGCGCCAGCACATTCCGTATCGCTTTACCAATTATATATATGTGCAACTGAGAAACTTAAGGAATTCTTGGGCCATCGGGTTTGCTTAACAAACGCCAATCAACTAATTAATAATTAAGTCAAAAAGACGCTAAAATCAAGGATCATCATTTCCGCTGCTATTTGTACAGAGAAAGGTAATTCCCCTGTTAGCCCCCAGATGGCAGGCGAATATCATGCGAAACTATCTTCATAGAACGTAGAAACTCCAAAAGTCTAGGGAAGGCTCCGATGTCTATGGGATAGAAAATGATACACAACCATAACCGTTTAAAACCAGAATTTACATCCCTACATAAAAAGACACATTCATGTTTCTCAACTACCAGACTTAAATCAGAGTAAACCGTTCCTGTTAAGGTCAACTAGGATTATCACAAATGATTTATATATGCCAAGATTCCGAGAATGAGAGTGGGTGAATTATTAAGGTAATTTTTAGGACGTTCTGCAAAAGAGCTTACATACACTAATCGTACTATGTTCTAATTTCGCTAATATATATACTTATAGATTCTATGTCTCTAACATTGGGACAGTTCATAAGATGATGATCATTCTTGGAAGCGTTCTTGACGCGCTTATCTTCAACATCTAGTTATAAGAGTCCACCTGTGGGATGTATATGAAGCAACTGAAACGCACCATGCGCCATGTGTACCGATGAAAACGTTAAAAGAATGCCCAGGTATGAGGTAAGAATTGCGCAAGTGTTGGTTCATACCTGGGTGCAAATTTCCATATACTTTTTAGGTTCCGTTGTTCGCTCTGTACAAAGATTTGATGCACCGTACAAACAAGATTGGATTTTTAGCCCACCATATATACCCGTCAGAAGTATGGGTTCTTCTTTGTCTTGAAATATTGTGCTTTGGTCCAAAACGTGGATAGCAACCAAGAAGAAAAGCAGAAGAACCTTGTGAAAGATGCTGGCTGAAGCTGGTGGAGTGAGTCCTTATCCACAGTGAAAGTGTTTCTGTGTATCAAATTGCCGCTGAAAAGGACCGCTGGAACCAGAAGTCAATGGATTGGAGGAAGTTAGAATGTGAATGTTCTTCAGCTTCTCAATCATGGTCCATTGATCAGGTAATAGGCATTTAGTATCAGTTGGTTCTCAACTGTGGGTCGTGACCCCATGGGTTCCACGAGCCAAACACAGGTCGCCTAAAGCCTTTGAGCCACAATTTTTATTGTGTTTTACTTGCAAATCGCATTGTTTGTGGTCACCGCCCAACATGGTACTGTATGCAGTCACAGCATTACAAAGGTTACGAACACTGCTTAGTTATCTTGAAGCAAAGACCATTTACAGAAAATTCAGCTTTAATTGAAACTTGCCATTACATTACAAACTTGCCCTAAATGAGTGTGGGTTTTTTTGCAACCGCAGCTCCTTCGGCATTAGGTTGACCCCATCATCCATAGCAAGAGATTTGGTTGTTCCAAAATGTAAGTTCTGGAAACTTGCATCTTTAAAACACACAAACTCATTCAAGAGCCCACAAAAAGGCTGGAACCCTGGAAAGGATATGCAGAGGATAGCTATGCGGAGACTCTCCATGGGTAATCGTTCACGCTGCAACCGAAATTGGTTCGCCATTTTAAGCCACTGAACGGTGTAAAGATCTGTCTTGGCCTAAGTGTCTTGAACCGATTAAGAGCATTGGACGAAAGCCCACACTGCAGTAACCAACCTCTATCATTAGCAGAATAATCACAGGTCTAGACTCACTTTTACTGAAAAGCAGGTTGTGTGGCTAGGGGGGGGGGGGTGGCCGTTGTGCACAGTTCATTTTTAGTGATGAAAGAAAGTTTAGTTTGTATTTGGATCTGGGCTTGGAAAACATTAGTTCATTGACAAACGGGGGGGGAAAACTGACTCAAGTTGTAAAGAGACAGTGAAAGGTGGTGTAGGATGTTTTCCATGTTTTGAGGAATGTTTTCCTTTCCTGACCTGAGTGGGGACCTCTCATACAGTTACAACATTGCAGAGTGAATTCAAGTGCATCATACCCTTTTCAACAACCAGTGGATCCGTCACATCGCGTCTTTTAACTGACTTACTCAAATCATGGAACAATTTTCATGGCAGAACAATGGCCCCTGTCACCCAGCAAAATGGCTAAAGCCAGTTCCATGGAACGGAAATACTACAGAACCAATGAAAAGACCGGCCCGAGACCTGATCCAAACACAATAGACAACCTCTGTCCCACAGACTAAGGAAGATATTGTAAGAAGAGTGGACCAAATCACAGCAGATCCGCTAAGAGACTAACATTATTTCTTTAAAAAAAAATCAAAGTATCAAATATTTGATGTCTCTCTAAAATCTACTGTTCTATCCTAATTTATGTCCATATAAATATAATATACTGGCGAACACTTTAATGAAAACCAACCAATAGTAACGTAAAAGGGAAATAATAGTCTATTCTTAACCTTCTTCACATGTTCATGGATGTGTTTTGTCCCTGTTCCCCACAGACAGTACACCATACTATGGCATTTCCAAAATGTGTTGTGTCCCCAGAGGACTCCCATCAATTGGGTAGTGGTTTATCTTTGTTTTTTTTTCCACTAACTCAGAGGAACTGGGGAAAAAAAAAAAAAAAGAAAAGAACAAAACGTCTGAATAATCCAATTAAAAAAAAACAAATTTTTAGATTGTGTGTGTATAACACATGTCTGTAAAATACGGACCGCAAGATTAGGATTTGAATAAGCATCAATCGTAGGTTTGGTCACCAATATAGATAATTCTAATAAAAAATAATAATAATAAACTCTTTATTTATATAGCGCATACAGATGACCCCGCCAAAGCTTCAATTGGTCCCATTCCCCATGGGGCTCACAACTCAGCACCTACCGTATGTTTTGGAGGTGGGAGAAAACCAGAGGGCGGAAGAAACCCACCAAACATGGAGAGAACTACAAATTTTTACAGATGTTGACCCTGGTGGGATTTGAACCCAGGACCGCCAGCGCTGCATGCCGGAAAAAGTGCTTAACCCCCTCACCCCGTGCAGCGCCTTTGATAGACGTTCATTGAGAAGACCCTCCGCCCGCCCGTGAGGGGGATGGTGTTCCTCATTTCCTGCTCTCCGCATCATGTGTAGCCTTTATAAAGTGGCTCTTCACATGATGCCTGCTTAGTTCTTCTTCCGCTATCAGTGAGAGATTTTAATTGTTTGGCTTGAATGTCTGAGAATCTTACATCTACTAACATTAGTGTGGATTTTCATACCGCAACGTGGTTTTCTTTTGCACCAACCTGAACTCTCTCCGTTTGTGTCTCCCATTGACCGGGAATACTATACAATATATACAAACCCAGGGTTCTGAAGCACAACACTGTTTTCAATAAGAATGATCCCCAACTTTACAAAGGGGATTTCAAAATTTAAAGGGTTTCTATAAAGACAAAAGTTTCTTAAATGATATACTTCCAACCTTTCTCTATCAGTCCTGTGTATAGCAATTTCAGAGTTGCATCTAGACACGATCCTGTAACTTCTGACGTCAGGTCGGGGAAGCCATCTTGGATTACTGTGTGATGGCCACGGAGCCGAGTTTCTCTCTCTCTCTGCTCCCTGCCATCTAGTCCCGCCCCCCAGGGCAGAGCTCACACCCATACACAGACACCGAGGTCCTGCCGCCTACATACGATAAGTTTTTATCTGGGGAGCCGCAGCGTAAGGTACAGCAGTTCTAGTGTGTTGTGAATAGCAAGGTTTAGGAAAGTCTGTGTCTTTGTGTTAGAGGCAGCTCATTGATCTCATCATCTCACCTCTGATATCGGGTCCATCGCCTCTTTCTGTGGTGTTAGTACAATGTTTCAGATGAGCCAGATAAAACTGTATATAGACCCCTTTACCTACCCTATTCTCACCACATTATCAGCTCACAGAACTAGATGGATCAATATGTGTCTGCTTAGGGGAGTCCCTTGCCCAACCTATGAATCTTACTGATAGAGTATCGGAGCTAAACATCATACCATGAGCAACACTGTTAAAGTACAGGGTTACAAATGACTCTTTATTTTTATTGGGTGAAACCTCACTAAGGGGATGAAATTATATTTTCTTTCTTTCAATGGGAACCACCCCTTAACGCAGCTGCAGATATTCCTAAAATATGATCAGCTGGGTCCCTGATATGGAGAGGATGCATTTATGTTACGGCTAGAAAGATGCCCTCTCAAATTATTAAAAACATTTTTATCATTCCTTCAAACCTTGTTTTCGAAGAGGAAGCGGAGCTACTGTCAATCATTGACAGCAACAAGGCAACTGCTTCTTCAAAACAAGAACTGCAGCAGCTGTGGTGCGCGTACCTACCTCCCCAATATCACTCCCCCCCACACAAGAACTGCCCCGCCACAATCACCTCTAGACACTAACATGCCCCATCACTATAGGAGCCTCAATCTCCTGGTAGCAGTCAATAGGAGTCTGTTTTCATGGAATCTCGCTTACTGTACTTGTTGTAGACCTGATACAAACTATCACCGACTTGCCCCCCCTGCGGCTTCGTGTGTTCCTCACCACTCGCCTCAAACTCTCAGAGAAATCAGACGCACAAATAATCCGCTATTAATGATCCCTTACTATACAAGGTCATAATGGTGACACAGAGGGCAGATTTTTGGTCCGAGAGATGTGACCGATGATACGTTAGATAGCTATAAAGTCCCACTCATCCATATAGAAGGGAGGTGCGTAGATGGAATTCCATGGTCCCTCGGATTACATAGGGAATCCTTCCCCTTCCCTTCAGATTTTGTTAAAAGGTCAATAGAGGGAATTAAATATGCAAGATCACAGCCTCACCGAGAGGGTCGTTCCGGTCCGCCCCCCCCCCCCCCCCCCCCCCCGGTCTATAATCCTGTTCCTAAGCGTGATCTTATTAGACTATTTATTACCAGGAGATAACGGCTTCTCATCCCATCCACTGAGGCCAGGACTAATACTTCAAATTCAACACCTTATCCCACCTAAAAACTATGGATGCATTGGTTGCAACACATTCACAGAGACTATATTTATATCCTAAACTTTAAGTCCCCTGGCCCCCCAGTATATAGCCACCACCATCCTCCCGCCCCGCAGCCCGCCCAGTATTATATACAGCCCCCCGCCACTGACATAGTCATGTGTACAACTCCACACTAACTTGCTGCTGCTGCTGGAAAAAGAAGAGGACCTCATGGTTGGTCTTGAAAGAGGGGTATGCTGGCTTTTTTTTTTTTTTTTTACTTGAGTATGGATAGCAATTTAAGTTTTTTCAAGATTTTTTGCAACATTACTAGGCAAACAGTTTGCCCCACTAATGATAAACCTTGCAAGATCGAAAGCTGTGGCTTTTCCACTGATGCTCTTCTTTGAATTGACCCTCCATGACCCCATAGAGCAAGGAAATAGGGAAAACGATATGGCCAATGCACATCAGACCGCACACATCAAACACCCTGGTTGCAATAAATAGACAATAGCAAGTATGATGCCGTTAACTTAGAGCTTTTATAATTTGTGGTGTGTGATGTGGGAGCTTGACTTCTATTTTGAACTTTTTTCCCTTCTAACTAATGTTATTGTCCCACATATCAGAGGAAAACAATCTGATCGTCTAGGGATCTGACGGCTGGGACCCCACGATCACGATACTTTACTATTGCTGAAGCGGACGGTAAGCATCCATCCTGCAACCTCCATTCAATCCACAGTGTCGAAGTTGCCAAGCCCAGCGCTTAGGTACCCTCTACACTTCCAATCCAGTCCAAAAAGTGCGAGGAGACACTGAGGCACACGTGCCTCAACATTTCCATGGCTCCCTCATAGTACTCTGCATGGAACTGCAACATCTGCTTGGCCTGCTTCTCCAAGTCCTGCTATCGACCGTTTCAAACAACCGTGCGCCCAGATTTATCATGCAAAGTCCCAACAAAATTTTGTTGCATGCCCTATGTTAAAGGTGGCACCAAAAAAGTGTCGGGAGCGCCAGAAATCCCTCAATCTATCGCACCCTGCACACCATACCAGGACAACAATACATTGTACAGACTTCCACTGTTTCAGTAAATGTGGCCAATGAGTATCAAACATTTGACTTTTTCCATAAAACTGGCAATGAATTGATATTATGGTAAACCAAAAAGTCTATACAATTTGGTAGACTTATGAACTTTCAGATCTGGTCTCTGCAACAAACAGGACTTCAAACGTGTCTATTTTAGATTCTCAGAATGTGTAAATTCATTAACATGCCTGGTCTGGGGAACACATTGATGGACTTCACTCTGTCTCATGGGAAAGAAACAGGAAAAACACGAAGACGTGACGCAGCAATCATCGATGAGTCCACACACCTTCTAGGAGGAAATCACAAGACCTTATTACAAACGACGAGCCTATGAGTGGGAGTCAGGTATACTGAGCTACAAGTAAAGTGACTCCTACCCACAACAGGTATGTAAAATGACAGTCGTTCAAATAGGACCGCCGCATACAAGGACCAATGGGTCTTTATATGGTGCAGATGCAGCGCAGAGAATAAACGGCAAGAAAGTTATGTTTCCATATTTTAGGCACTGAACATTTATTCGGATACATAAACTAAACATTACACAATAAAGGAAGTAATTAAATAGACTGACAGCGACATATATATAAGGTTGCATTCATAAGTGGCGGAAACGCAATACAACAGCCTATAGGGTTTTCCCAAAGTAGGAGTCAATCCACGGATAAGGGGGTTACTCTTGCTGATCGGGGGGCCTCAGTGCCGAGACCCAGCAGATTGCGTAAATGAGCAGTCCATCGAGTCCCCTCGTTGGTCTTGTCAGATAAGGGTGCAGACGGCCAACAGCATGACTGTTTTTTTCTCCATTAATCTCTATGTGCTGACGGAGATCGTGGAGCGCAGTGCTCGTCAATTCTTTCTGTCAGCTCCATAAGAGATTAATGGAGAAAAACTGTCATGCGCGGCCGTGCTGCTCCATTAGTCGAATGAGACAGCGAGGGGTCCACCGGACCCAACATTTTCGTGATCTGCGGGTCTTATCACTGAGACCACCACTGATCAGCAAGTTACCCTTTATCCCTGGATAGGGCCTAACTTTTTTCTTCTTGGTAACCCCTTTACAAGACAAGTTGTGCCCATCAACATTGCGGTTCACACATTTGCGTTTACAAAAACGCAAACCATTAACCTATCCATACCTTGCCGCGCGATAACAATCAATTTTGTCAACTTTGCGTTTTGCAAACATCAATGTCTTCAACAAATCTCCCTCTTCAGCAGCCGTTGTATTGCGTCTCAATGCATGCGTTACGCCCCATGTAACGCGCCGCCACAGGAGGTTTGTTTAAGGCTGATAAAAATAAGCCTTCCCACATACCAACCTTTTCTGGCACAGAGTAACACTACAGCCAGCATAGCCCGCATGCATTCAGCAACAAAGCTGGGCCTCCTGCAGGAATTTTCCGAGTGGTATACGCCAAGTCAATTATTCATTTTAACTTATATATGACCGGTGCCACTAAAATGGCAATAAACCTATATATAGAGCTATATGGAAGCTGGATATATATAGCAGGACGTACACATATTACTGTATGGAGTTCTTGACATTTACGTTGTCTCTAGGCCAAAAAGAGGAAATACAAGTCCCCCAGGTGAGAAGACACAACTTCCCCTTACAATTTTCCGCTCTTTACATGTATGTATTTTCTTAAAACACATTTTTGCAGCTGCCGGAGAGAAGAGGCACTGTTAGGCACCACTAGACTTCCCATAGATAAGCCTCCACATGGTTATGTAGCAGGACCACAACACCATGTGAAAGTAGCCCGATGCGTCACAACCTCGACATCCAGCTATTCCTGCAGAAATATCCCATTATGGAAATTTTTTGTTGTTCCCAGTACACATTTACACATAACCGTTTAAACCATTTTTGCAGAAGTCCTAAAACTCAAGATTTTTTAGCAAATCCAAAAAATCTCTATAAACAGAAATACGCTTACAATATCTAAAATACCTTTAATAATAGTAATAAATTGACCAAATTATAAAGAAAATCTACCTTTAAGATCCATCATTGAACCCAGGGACACTTACTCATAGATCCAGCAGCACCGTACTGCGCTAAATCTCTTAGATGTGTTATCATGGCCTCCTCCCTTATCAACTTTTCACAATTATGCTAAGGAAGCTTAGGCTCTGTGGCTGTTTCCAGAGCCTACCAGTGCTTTAGCTTCACCGCTGCTAACAGGCAGAGGGAGAAGGGAGGGAGCAGGGAGACATGCCCTCTCATTGTAACAGCCTGTGAAGCTACAGCTGTGGTACACCCGCTTGGATCCTTCATAGCTCATTAGTATAATTTTAAAACTGATATCAGAAGGAAAAAGGTCATGATAATATGAAGAAGATTACCAAGTCATGGTGGATCATAAAGTAAGGTGTCCCGAGTGCATGCTTGTTTTGATTGTAGGTTATTCACAAAGACAAAAACTTAAATCTAGTCAGAAACAAAATAACACATTCTCTAATCACTGTATATACAAAAGATAATTCATTTGGACAAATCTGCAGGGAAGGGCAGGAGGCAGAAGAGCACTACAGACACGATAAGGTCTTGATCCACAGAGCAGCGGGCATAGCAATGCAACATGTGTGTTTTATAGGTGAGGTAGCAAGCTGAAAGTGGTCATTGTGTCTTATATCCATCTTATGATACTGATCTGTCTCCTCTCTTTTCTATGTGTCAGAAAACTAGTAGAATGTCATGTAGGAATGAAGTGTAGCTAAACCCTGAACTCTGATAACTAAGCACACACATCAGTACACAGCATCTCATAGCACGGATGGTTCACAAAGTGCCTGTTAAACTAGTGCCCACCCACACTGCTGAATTTACACTGAGTCATCACTGAGTGATAGGACTCAAAACCAGCATAAATCAGCGAAAAATTGTAATCTTATTTTTATAAACATCACTAGGGATAAAAATGTGAGAACTATCGTTCATTGGCAACCCCTTTAAGATTCTGAGATGGTCCATTTTAATTATGTTGTAAGGCAGTTGGTGCACGCAGGGCATGTCCTTAGCAACCCAGGCACTACTCTGTGTGTAGATACCCTTTTATCCATCAATAAGCATGGGTCAATCTGAAATTAGAGGGATGTGGTTTTAAGAAGTAACATCATGCTTTGTTTGTTGATGACACGCTCAGTACAAACACAACTGCCTCTACATATGGATTAAAAGGGAATATCCTGGAATTGGCTTGAACCTAAATTAATGTCAATTTTTCGCTAGGTGATGAGGAAGCAAAAGCACAGTAGATGGTAAACTAAAATAGGACAATAATATAGTATTGTAAGCTCATATGAGCAGGGCCCTCCATCCTATTGTTTCACATGATCATTATTTATTACGATTATGCATACGTCTGAATATACGTGACCTCTTCTCTACGTTCTGCCAGAAAAATCATTATGACGTCTGTATAGTCCAATGACTGTCATATTAAGAGAGAGAGTCCGTGTATACGCGTGACGCCTGGGGCATGTGGTTACATTTAATGCAACGAGTATAAACACTGGTAACCAAGTAACAGCAAGTACAAGAGGCCACACTCCAGACTGGAGAAAACGAAGCATAGGAAAGTTCATCTATAACCTTGGTTACAATAACAAACCGTATTGTCCTGTAGATAGCAATGTTTTATGAACATCTTCTATAACCTACAAGAATAGCCTTCACCTACTCATACAATGGTCCAGGTTATCCTACAGCTATTTATACACTTTTACAATCCGTCCCCGGAAAGATACTTTTTTGCTTCCTGTTTACATATTCTAACCAATAAAATTTGTTGTTTTGTTGTTGTGGTTTTGCATATAGGTGTAAGGAACCAGTCACACTAAGCTAATCTAATCTACTACGGATGTTCATGATACCAGGATTGGACTTGATACTACACTCTATGTACTATCAGATTCTAATAGCTTTACAAAATTATAAAAAGTTTCTTTACACGAGACAAAACTAAAATGGTGTAATAAGGGGGGGGGGGGAGAAATGAATCCATGGCCCATTATGGATATTAGGGAGGGGGGTGCTGGTTACAATGTTTCAAATTTTGTTTACTTGTCTCCGATTGGTGGAAAACTAGTCATGTGTGCAGCTTAACCAATGAGAGAGAAAAAATACATGCTGTGTACACCATTACTCCCCACCGACTTTACACAAGAGGTACCAAGGGCTGGATGATTAAAGAATCATTTAAATTAATTCACCCAATCAGTTCACCACAATTCAGAAGTTTTTTTTTAGATTGTGAAATCCAGGGTTAAAAAAGTCAGTTCCGTTGATGTCAACATGTCTTAAATTTGCCAGCTCCCCCCCCCCCCCCCCCCCCCACCAGCTACAGACACCTGTCCACCTACCTACCAATATCTGCACTGTTGTTGTTTTAAGGTACCAGCATATATAGTGACTTGAGTGGTGGGGCAGGGTTATACAAAGGACATAAGAGAGATGGGGGGCTTACAGAATAGTGGGAACAACCCAAATATATAGGCACAGAGAGAGGTTTTGTTGAAAACATTTTCAAATTAATTGTAAGACCAAACAAGAATCTGAATTTCCATTTTAGGCAATAGGTCCAAGTCCTGGCTCGCCTGATAAAACATAATTTAAAAGAAATCTACCACCAGGATCAAGGATTGTAAACCAGCCACCGACATACCGGTGTGTGCCCCCTCTGCAGGAATAATGCTTTCTATTCCCTGGTTTTCACAATAAACCCTTAAAATTATGCAATGAGTCTGAGGGGCTCCAGCTACATAAACACCTATGGAGGCGAGGCCCCAGCTCATTTGCATATTTTTTTAAAACCTTTTAATTAAAAAAAAAAAAAAAACAACAGGGCATAAGAAGCTAAAAGAAGAGCAGATTCTGCCAGGACACACACCAGTATATAGTGTGTTGGGCTTACAATCCTTCATCCTGTGGAAGATTATTATTGAAAAAATTTTAACTATAAATAGTTTTTGTGAAAGGTCACACTTATCAACCATGGATCCCTGTAACAACCACGATCTAAGTGACGGCTGAGATACAGAACAATACACTGCCATGTTTTAGAATTAACGACATAGCATTAACCCTAGGTGAACTACAATCATACAAAACAGCCCAGTGACCTCTTTCACCCTATATTTATCATGGAGGGTGTGTGCAGATAACACTCTACCCCACTCACCATAAAAACATACAACCCCCGGCAGTAAAACCAGACAAGTCCAGCCTGTATGCAAGAGATAGTCGTCATTACCTTACAGAGAGTGACAGGTGCCGAGACAGCCTGCCCACATCATCGCAACAAACAGGGATTAAAGCGACAGCTGCAAGAACCTACCCAACCGCAGGCCGGCCGGCTCATAATACAGCGCTACTCACTCATCTGCTACCAAGTCCAGAGCTGAGCAGAGTTCACACCTGGTTGAAGCCTTTCCATAGACTTCAATGGGCTGCACCTGTGTGCTATACTACATATCTAGGTGTAACCCCCTTCCTTATCGTATTAGACTCACCACCCATGTATTTCCTCTGCATTTTGAATATACCCTGTACATTCATCTGTGTCTGCAGCAGCCTGTGTGTCCCCGTGTCTCGGGCGATGCCACACAGGCGTTTTTGGTCCGTTTTTAGAACTCATCTGTTTTTGCCTTTACCATGCGTTGGCTACTTAACAACCTGTTTATCTATTAAGATAATTGGGAGAAACAACAAAAACGGATGCGTTTTAAACTGACTAAAACGCATGCTTAAAAGCCGACCAAAACGCCATGTGTGGCTCACCCTCAGTCTCCTCAGAATTGTTCACCTCTCGCCACTCCGGTCTGTTCATTGAGAGGCAGGATATAAAGGGGATGGTGTGGAGTGAGGGAAAAATGCATTGAGAAGGAGACATAGGGGCTCATTTACTATGGTTGCGGATCACACTTTGGCAGACTTTGCAACCGTTTTTGGGATTTGCTCGCTTTGCAAGTATTTAACTGGTGTCTGTGCTGGGAATGTTGTCGCACGCGATCGGATGTGTGGCGCAGCTCCCTGCGACAACAATTGGTGGCCACGCTGTTGGACATCTGACTGATTTGGACTGAGCGTGGGATTTAACTTTAAATTGTGTCACAAGAACAATGCACTTACATGCACCATGAAGAAGAAGGTGAACTCCCGGCGACCTGAGCGGGGAACGGCACACTGCAGTATATAAGGGGCACGATCTTAGTCATTTGCGGCACAGTGCATTATCCTCGGACATGCACTTTCGTGAACTCCCGCGGATCGGGTGAGTAAATGTGCCCCAAAACTGCTGCCCCCCGCTGGAACTCCAGGTAATGTGAAATAGTTTCATAAAGTACTGAATGTTTTAAAATTTTTAAGATCAGCATTGCATAGGCTATTGGACCCGTCACCAGCAAAAAAATAAAATAAAAAGTATTCACAAATAATAAAAAGAACCTAAAATTATAACATTCCATTCAACAGATGCTCCAACACACAAAATTAACTGTAATCTCTGCTTTCTCCATTTGGAGGGCAAGGTCCTTCACCCAGTTGATCATACACTGCCACAAACCGAATATGATCTCAGCTGTGAGCAACGTTGTACACAACGAAAGCTTAAGAATTCAAGATAAAGCAATGCACCTCAATAGGTCTACAATATCTTTTTCTAGAAATCTGACATTTATAGTCAGCACTAGTAATTTTACATTCTATAAGAAACTATTCCAACATAAAAGGAAAAATAATTAGAAAAAGAGAAGAAGATCATCAGATTATGCAGCAAATCACATCTGACCCGCACAATTTTTAATCATTGGTTGTGTACAGCATCCGCTTACTTAATCCTTAAAACCCTTCCCCTTTCGCTGCATCCTGATAATCTAGTTAAAACTTTCTCATCTTCACCCCCCCCCCCCCCCCCCCCCACCTGCCTCTCCTGCCTCACAATACCAAGCAGGAGCAATGGGACAATACAAAGCAGTCGCTGGTCACAGTAACTGTCCGGAGTATCTTTCTTACAACTCTGAGTCCTGCTACAAGGAGTTTCCAGTTACTTGGTCAATAGAGTGGTGTCCTTGAGACTGAAAGGGACAAACCTTATCAAAAAAGGAGAAGACCCAGTTGCAAGTTTATTCATTTGTTTCCCAGAAGGAAAAAACAGAACAAAGCAAAGTTCTAAGGACCCAGTATTTTGTGGGTAATCATTCTAATATATATAAATCTAGTCCAGACCACCAGCGGGGTTCGCTAGAGTGACAAGTCGCTGGCGCTAGTAATAAGACGAGATCCGCTCTCCACCTTTTAAACCGATCGAAAAACATTTTAATTATATAACAGGCAATAAACTGAAAAACTAAAATTATGGGTTTTATTTACTAAGGTCCCACGCGACACAGGTCAGTATCACGCGCACAAATCGGGGGGGGGGGGGGGGGTGACCAGCACGGACATCCACGGATTTGGACAACACTCAGGATTTAACATATAATTGTGACGCATACATGCACTTACATACACCGGAGAAAGAAGGTGAACTCCAGCGGACCTGATCAGGGAAGTTATACATGCAGGATATCGGCGTGCGGTCTTTGGAATCGCGACAGGATCGTCAGACAACACACCTCAGAATCGCGCGGGACTGGTAAGTAAATGTGCCCCTATAGTCTGGTGTATTCATGAGTGGTTTCCAGAATTTATAGTCCATGAGGAATTTTCCCCCTGTTCTTCCTACGATTCTAATGGTAATCGCTGCATTTATCTGCATATTCAACGAATACCCAGACTCCTGAAATGTGTGCATCCAGTCATTTTCAATCCCTCCTTTTTAACCAACCTGTACCTTAACTTTAGCATCTCAACCCCCGGACACATGAAGCAATATCACAAGGTGAGATGTCAGCTCTTTCAGTAGGTTATTCACCACCCACACAAGGAATCTGGTATTAGAATAAATTCCATCCACAGCGCATAATACAGAAAGATCACGTTCTCCTATTAAAAGACATTTCTCCAGATAATGGCCAAGTGTTTTGTTCCTCATAGCAAATCCATATGAATTCTTGAAAAAATGGTTCAAGACAGTAAATGCATACAACAAGCACCCAGATCAACACCAGTGACACAAGGAAGGTAGTATCCATTAGGTTTTTTATCTTTTTGTTCATTTTTTTTCTGCTGATATACACACGAAAGGGACTGGAACATCAGCAGCAAACCAGTTCCCAAAGGCGATTGACCAAGTTCTGAATATGTTGGATCTTGATCCAAAACCTCAGAACACAGAACGTTGGGTTTTGGTTCAAGTCCCATCAGGTAACATCTGCGAAGCGCTTGTATGTTTTCTCTGTGTTTGCTTGGTTTACTCCGGGTTCTCCGGTTTCCTCCCACACTCCAACATATCTGGTGTTTATTAGATTGCGAGCGCCATTGGGACAGGACTGTTTGCAACTCTGTGCACGCTGCGTAATCTGTGTGCGCTATAAATACATGATTTTTATAGGGCCACGCCACTTAATTTATGGGGATTTTCACTAAGTTAAATGTCCCCCCACCTATATCCTGCAATGCTACTTCTCGTGGTCCCAAGTTTCCACTGAACTATGTGGTTTTTGTAGCTCCCATAGAAGGAAGCAGGTATGGAAACTAGATCCCAAGGTTTATACTGTTTCTTGCAACTCCTATGGGCGCTAGCAGTCATAAAAAGTGCCATAGCAGCTTCATCAGGACCAGCATCTACGGGTTCTATGGATATGCCTAACGTCTTTCCAAAAGAACCCCCCTTAAAATACGGATTCTTTGAAAATAAATAGAAATAAAGTGAAAGTATAATTTCTCTAATTGGCTACTGAAAAATAACGTCATCTGAATCCAATACTTAGCCGGCACCAGCCAACCATCCAATGTGTATACAGCCTCCCTATTCTTCCCCGGATCCTGGAATTCCAGAAAACATGAACGAGGATCTGATTCAGTTTCTAATACTTCAGGATAGTAGTATGTTGAATAGGCTCTCCTTATTATCCTTGACCTGATAGAGGTTCCCGTTGACTACCAGTCACATGACCCCCCGGGCAGCAGGACTCAGGACTTGCTGTGACGTCCCGTGTCCTGCTGGCTTCTGGCAGATGAGGGAATGTGCAGACATTATTTTGCATGCCGTTCCATCAGAACCACTCCCATATCAGTTACTGAGGTATGTTTTTGGATCCATCCCTGGACATTACTGAAGTGTCCTGTGTGCTCAAAAAGTATAATGGCTCCTTTAGTGGCCCCACAATATTCCTCCTTTTCTTTGCCCTTTCAGTTTCCCCCCAACACAAACTCTCAGGGCTCTCCTAGCCCCACAAACACTTAACGTGACCCCCGACTTATGCTCCCCCCTTTTTTATGCCCCACCCCACCCTCTTAAATCCCTCCCTTTCTGTAGACCCTCCTTCCAAATGTCCCCTTTCGAAGCCACCCTGACCAAATTTTGCCCATTTTTCTGTAGCCCCAACCATTTTCATCAACTTATGTAGGCGCTACCTTCTTATTATTTCTTTCATTTGGGACACGTCAGGTTTAAAATATTCCACATGGGCGAGAACAACAACTGACTGACTAAATGAACGGACAATTTCACTGGCCCAGGCAAGGGCGAGTTGGATGCATTGTTTATGGTGATGCAGAGAGTTGTCAGCTCTCTGTATCACCGCCAAGCCTCCCACATCTGTAAACAGCAAGCCCAACAGGTGCATCGACGTCATAACAACACGCCCTGTGGTTCTGGCATAGATATGGTAAGGAGGAGGACTGCTGCAGGGAATGAAGGAAAGGCGATTAGATGTACCTATTTTTATTACAAACAGGGGCACAATAATAAGGGGAGCATAGGAGGGGGCCACAATAATAAGGGGAGCATGGGGGGGGGGCTAACAAGAAGGGGAGCAGAAGATGGTGGCACAATAAGAAGCAGCATAAAAGGTCCCATAATAAGAGGGGGATGTAGAGAAGGTCCCATAAAGAGGGGAGTAGAGAAGGGTCCCTAATAAGAGGGGGAGTAGAGAGAGTCCCATAATAGAGGGGGAGTAAGAAGGGTCCATATAATAAGAGGGGAGTAGAGAAGGGTCCCATAATAAGAGGGGGCTTAGAGAAGGGTCCCATAATAAGAGGGAGTAGAGAAGGTCCCATATAGAGGGGAGTAGAGAAGGGTCCCATATAAGAGGGGATGTAGAGAAGGTCCCATAATAAGAGGTGAGCTAGAGAATGGGTCCCATAATAAGAGGGGGAGTAGAAAGGGTCCCTATAGTAGGGGGATTAGAGAAGGGTCCCATAATAAGAGGGGGAGATAGAGAAGGGTCCATAATAAGAGGGGGAATAAGAAAGGGTCCCATAATAGAGGGGGATAAAGAAGGGTCCCATAATAAGAGGGGGAATAAAGAGGGTCCCATAAAGGGTAGTAATAAAGAGGGGAAAAGGGTGAGTAAAAAGGTCCCATAATAGAAGGTTGGGAGTCAAAAGGGTCCCATAATAGAGGGGAGTTAGAAACGGGTCCCATAATAAGATGGGAAAGGTGCCATAATAAGGGGGAGTAGAAAGGTCCCCCATAATAAGAGGGGGAGTAAAGGGTCCCATAATAGAGGGATAGAAAATGGTCCCATATAAGAGGGGGTAGAACAAGGGCCCATAATAAGAGGTGAGTAGAAAAGATCCTATAAGAGGGGAGTAGAAAAGGGTCCCATAATAATGAGGGAGTAGAAAAGGGTCCATAATAAAAGTGGGGAGTAAAAAGGTTCCATAAGTGGGAGTAGAAAAAGGGTCCCAATATAAAAGGGGAGTTAGAGAAAGGTCCCATAATAAGAGCTAGTAGAGACAGTTGTACAATTAAGAGGGGGAGCAAGAAGGTGGCACGAATG